>QEPC01013865.1:22622365-22645390 GCA_003113815.1 Sphenodon punctatus
CTCCTGTCTCTCAGATTGTAAGCCCTAGGGGCAGGGACCGTGTCTATTTTATTACTTTGTAAAGTGCCAGGTACACTGCTGGCACTATATAAATGTTTGTTAATAATAATAATAATAATAATAATAATAATAAGGAGGGAAATTTTATGAAAATGTGACCAGTTTTAAAAAATTCTAAATGTCAATCGATTTTGAAATCTTGCTGACATTTTCACATTTCTGAAATGACAAATTTACAATGCAACATGATCTAAATTAGGGCTGAAACTCGCCCTCACGTTCTCGCTAAATCTTGGTGAGAATTGGCTTCTTGCCAGGATTTGTGAGAACGAGTCAAGAATCAGCTGATTCTCGACCCGTTCCCGCGTGAAATTTGTGCGGCCAAAAACCAGCACTGCACGTGCGAAAAAAGGACACCGTGACCATTTTGGTGCATGCACAATGCACATTTGAGATTTTAGAGACTCTCACACAGTTCTCAAAAATTTCGGCGAGACCTCATGCAAAGCTGCAATAATCTCGTGCATTCTCACGAGAACACAAGGGATTCTCATTTCAGCACTAATCTCAATACAATTATACAGACACTAAAATTATATAGACACTAATACCAAACATGCAAAATATACTAGTTCATTAGCTGATTGCGACACATTTTCCAACCATCCTCCTAAATTGTGCATTTACGTTTTGCCTACACACTCATTTGCTGATGGAAAACCAATATTTCCATGCAAAGCAGAATGGGATGGTTTCCCAGAGAACTAACTTCTATATGGTCAAGAGGATATATATACACACCATACCAATATATATAACTATATGGTTGTAACTCTACCCCAGAGAGCACAATATGTCATTATTTTATGACCATTTGCATATGCAATTATGTTGATTTCCATAGGAGCTGCCTACGATGTGCCAACCAGATCCAACTCTGGTGAATATCAATGAAAAAACTTGCTCTGAAACAGGATCACACCCAAAGACAGCAGAATTTGGCCCGACGCATCTTCCCCAGCCGTAGGACCTGCGTTTGTTAAGAAGGTAAGGCATAAACTCTTCTCTGGGATTGACCAGCTATTAAATAATCATCAATCATATACCTCCAGGAATCCTAACCAGATGTCTTGGAACACCCCAAATTTGTCATTATGCTGATAGGTTATTCTTTCTAGATCTGTTCATTTGTTCAGAACATCATTCCAAGTTGATTTGTCCCAGAAGTTATACAAAAGAGGATTGTGAATGCTGCATTCTAAATAGTTTCATGCCTTTTATAATTTGTTTCTCGTATTTCCACCGCTACGAATATGAAGTATAATGAAACCTAGAGTCAGGGACCCATGTATAATGCAATTAAATTACTGTCTAACTCTCTTTCTATAGGAAAAGCTGGCAGAAAATTGGTCTCCAGTATGTATGCTTTAATTTGAAGTAAAATATTTAGCCCTAACTACTAGTAGTGAAGAAAACACTGAAAGTCATTTTTAATTTAAGTGCCTGACTCTAGAACTATCTGACTTAAGGTATCTAATCCCTTTTACACATGACAAAAATGGATTCTTTTAAGTGTTTGAGATAATACCAGGTGTTATAAATGCTGGAGTTTTGTAATGTGTGAGCACACTATTCCCCCTTTATGCAGTGAGATCTCACTGCATAAAAGGGGAATAGTGTGTTCGCACATTACAAAACTCCAGTATTTATAACACCCAATATTAAGGAGTAAATCCAAGGTGTGCACACTGTGTTCAGGGTGTGTGCGCTTGACATGCACCATGAGTGTACCTGGTGAATGATGAATGAATGTGTGCCGTACATATGCATTGCGTGTGCAGTGTGCGCAATGTGCATGTGCTATGCACACACACCAAAATTTGGATCAGGGCTTGGATGTGTACACTTTGGATGTTTTATTTGTACCTGAGCTTCAGATTTAATGTTCTCCTATGCAACTATGACCATCCAAGGTTGCAGCAACGATCCATAAAGCCACCAATTTTCTAAAAATGACCAAATATTACAAACTAAAGAACCCAAATCTGCATATTTTTGTATGACATCCTCAGTGTAATCACACACACACACACACACACACACACAAACATACATGATAATCACAGAGGTTTAGGCACACAAAGCTGTACCACGCCACCACTACCGCTACATACACACACACATCCAGAGCTTTGCAGGGTTGGACCAACTTGTAATTTATCTTAAAATGAGGTGATATCGACTTCTGATTCTGACAGCCACACTACCAAACTAAACAGAAAAAAACTGTGTGGGGAAGCAGTGAGTCTGCATCCCCCAATGTTGTGTGCGTTACACACCTTGCCCTTTTGTGATTTTTACCAAGCTGAATTTCTTGAGATTAACTATAGTAAGACCAAGGTTTTGGTAATTGGGAGTAGGCCAGCTCGGCACAAATAGTTGATGAATGGCCATTTGATCAACCAGGTCAAGTATTTTAAATATTTGGGCATTGTTTTTTCTCAGTCCTCTTCTTGCTCTGCTCCTTGTGACACCATTTCTGCTGCAGCCAAATCCACTTCTAATGGGATTTTGATTATCTATTTTTCAAAAGGTGGTAAATTATTCTCTCCCACGTTACATATTTTTAAGGCTAAAACTCTCCCCCAATTGCTCGACAGTGCCCAGGTGTGGGGGGATTGGATAAATTAGACAAGGTACAAAACAGTTTTATGCACTCCATTTTTCATGCTCCTTGAAATACTCCGGTTTCTATTTTGTGAGCTTACGCTGGTGTTCCTTCTGTATCATCACGAATTAAATTAGCTGTGTTAAAATTCTGGCTCCGAGTGACCCATTTGCCACCAGGTTGTCTTTGCAACTTGGCCTCCAATATGTCATGTTGTGATCCTTGGGCAGAGGACATCTCTGATTTCCTTGCTCGTTCAGGGCTTGAGAAGGAGCATCTGCTTGCCATGCCTCCATCAGGTGCTCTTTCCCAAATAAAACTGCGTATCTTTGACCAGCAGAGGCAGACTTTGGCTGCTTGCCCACATTACTGAAATACCCGTGAGTTAGAATCTCACGGGTGTATCAGTCATGTGGGCAAGCAGCAAAATGCCTGAGGTACAAAAAAACCCATGAGTTTGACAGGACTTAAAATCTTGCCCTGTTGCTCATGGTTGTTATAAACTACAGTGAGATTTTATCTTATGCAAGGTGGCCAAACCATACACATTCATTGCTCACTGTGAGATTTGTCTTCCAGCCCTCCCGTGGCCATTTTAACCATAGAGACTACATGTATTCCATAATGTGGGCAAGCATCCTTTGTCCGCCGCCATTAATTCTCAAAAAGTTTCCGTGGTGTATAAGTCATTCCCAATTGAACTTTTTGGCGGATCTTATTTTAATTTCCCCCTCTGCTGGGTTTTCAGGAGGGCCTTCACGTTGGCCAGATTTAGTCTCCTTTCCACTGCTGTTACTGAAGGCAGATGGAAGGGGATTGCATATGAGCAGAGGATTTGTCAGGGTTGTACCCAGGGTTCATCGAATCACTATTCCATGTCATTTTTGACTGTTCACTCTACTCGGCCCCTAGGTCCAATTATCCTACCTCGGTTATTGCAGGCATGAAGCCTTGCAGTCAAGGGGACACATTGTTTTTTCTTATTTTGGGGCAGGACTCAGTAGTTACTCTACAAGTGTCCAAATTCCTGGCCGCTGCTATTAAACTTAGATTAGTTGCTCTTGAGGAATTTTGAGGTTGCATCTGATTTGTTTTATTTTAACTGGTATTTATTGACTTATTTATCCTGGCTGTTTTGTATTTATATTTTGTTATTTATACTTTGTGATGGCTGATGGCTATAGCAAACAAACCATTCGTTCATTCATTCACTTTGCCATATTCATAGGCATGTCCTTTCTTAAAGGGGAGAGAATATTTTAAAGAATCTTGCGACAAGCGCAGGACGCCATAGCAATTTGTTTCCCCCACAGCATTAGTTAATACTAGAAAAATACAGCTGTCAGCATAACAGCTGAGATTTGGTAGTTCTTAATGAAATACAAGCTGCATTAACACGAGGCATTTAAAAACTGTTGTTTCAAATATGTGTTACTAAAACAGTCAAGTCGTAAGCTTCACATGTTCAATGTGCTGTTTAGGCCCACATACCACAAGTCCAAGTTAATGTGAATAAAAACTGAAACAAAAGTATGAGTGATATCCTTTTGATGTGGTTTCTCTGTGCACTTTCCTTTTATAGCAGATGGATATTTTTCTTGCAAGAGATTAACCGATAAGCGGGAGAATGTTTTCCTTGACATTGGCCACTACAAACACATGGTCCTGACGGAAATGAATGTGAAAAATGAGTGTGAATTTCTTTTTGCATTTTAATTCAATTATTTATCTTTGTGCTCCTTGAAGTTTCCAAACTGCTGAGCAATGCCATCCAATGCCCAGCATTCTCTTCATAGGTTCTATACTGGGTAAATTAATTACAAGACAAGCCTTTGGAATTAAGTGTATTTTAAGTTCAGAGGCATCTGTTTAGAGTCTTCTAATACCTCTAGTCCCTTTGGAAATGTACTTGTTAGTACGAGTGGTATAATTTTCATTTCCGCTGGCATGGTTTCAGGCACACTCCAGTTGACCTATCAAGGGCATAAACTTGAAAGACGTCCCTCACACCATTTTTCTTTTCCCAATAGATAGAAGTGAAAAAACTTAAATAAACCCTAGCATGGTAGAAAATGGCTCCTTCGGCTACTCTTCATTTCTCTTTAAATGGTTCACATGCATTTGAAGACCATTTGATTTGATTTCAATTTCAGGGGACATGTGCCAAAGTTGGAAAATTATACAGTTGTTTATGCATCCTAAGAAATACTAATATCTGTCCTTCCACTCCAGACAGGCACTGCATACTTGGCTGCCATGTTAGCCTTTTGCTGTCCAGAGGGATAAGGCAATTTGGAAGTACAGGCATTTAGAGCCGATGTAGCCTAGAGGATAAGATGTTTGACTTGAACCAAGGGGCACAGATCCCCAGGTGGGAGCACTAACCTTGCTGCCATCAGAGAACTGTGCACACGTCCATAGCAACGTCTCCAACAATCCAATCACCTGAAGGCCACAGGCTTTCGATTGGTCAAGCCAGTCTGCATCCCCATTGGCTGCCTTGATTCATATAAGGGAGGTCCACAGGAAGCAACCTTAGGTCAACCTACTCTGCCAGACCCCACCCAGGGCTGTATAAAGCTTGATGGTGGCTGCTGCCCCTTGTGCCACCAGTCAACAAGGTGACAGTAAGAGTGCTTTGCCACCAATCAGCTATTTAGCGATTGTGGCAACTCCGCCTCCAGCCTCTCTTCCCCACCCCCCCAACTTTATCCAACCAGCGATGGCAAAGAAGAGCTGGAAGAGTCTAGTAGGGCATCTCTACCAGTCCCTCAGGATGCCCCCTATCCACTTCTGGGGTCAAATGGCAAGACTTGGAATAGCCCTGAGCCCCAGCAGCTCTTTTTCAAATTAAGCACTGGTGCATGTATTACTTGTGCAGGGGAGTAGCTAAGTTGGAACAGACTCTGATACAGAAGATAGAATGTTCCCCTCCCCACCCAGCAGCACGAAGGAGCATGAGGCTCCCGGACTCCCAGTGTTGCTGTGTCACCCACCTCGATGGGTATTCACAAACGTGGGCCAATAGGGCCCACTTTGACCCGGCTGGGCTAGCCTCATCGCGGCGTGTTTGTTCCAGGCCCACCAGATTTGGGTCTGGTACAAACCCAGCCCAGGGTGGTGGCTGGGCCAGAAATGTGGGCCCTGATCAAAGCTCCCCACACCTCTGCACCTTGTTGGGCCAGAGCAGGCAAACCGGGTGGGAACATTTGTTTCCGGCCCCGACTCCTCCTGGCTTGAGGGGTTTCCATGGCGCCCAGTCATGGCTGCCTGTAATAGGCAGTCATGGCTGTCTGTCATGGCAGGGGGCAAGGTGACAGCAGCAGCACAGGGGTGTAGCTAGGCAGCAGCACATGACTCCCCGCCTCCCCTCCCCTGCCGGGATGTGTGTTCCCACAGCCAGAGCATACCTGGCTGGGGGAAGCCCCCCCCTCCTCCAGGTAGGGTTAACTGACGTCTATCACGTCAGTTAACACCCTGTTTGTAAAGCCCTGGCCTCAACCCTGACCCTCTGGCATGGCAGTCGATCTGCCAGCACCACTGATTCAGCCCATCTCTGACCCAGCCTCTCTCCCTTTCTCTTTACCAGTCCTGGTTCGTATCTTGCCTCTATTCCTGTCTGTCTCCTCAGTGCCCTGCCTCCCAGCTTCCTGGTTGGCTGCCGGTGTGTATAAAAGCATGCTGGTGGCAACAGGAAGCTGTGTGAAACAACCCACGCTTGTTCTGGTTTCTAGCTCTGATTTCTAGTTCCTAGTTCTTTGTTCTGATTAGGGATGTGCAAACAAAACGCGGTTCGGATGCTCGGAGGTTCAGTCGTTCGGTTCGAAACCCAAGTTTGGGTTCGGTTGTTCGATTCAGCGGAGTTCGGTTGGGCCAAACATCCAAAAATAGCGCTATCGATACCGATACCGAAATCAAATGTTTTTTTTCCTGTATCGGTATCATTTGGCCTTGAAACCACTCCTAGTCTCCACCCCTGGTGCCAGGAAGTCTGCTCCTCAGCTGCCTCCCCCTTCCAGACATGTTTTTCCCACCCAAAGTCACGTTTTTCCCACCCCCGAACTCATCTGAACTCATCCGAACTTTTCCGAAATGTTCGGCCGTTCCGTTCGTCTGAACAGGCCGAGTTTGGCCCAAAATCCGAACATCCGAACCATGTTCTCACATCCCTAGCTCTGGCTCCTAAATCCTAGTCCCTCATTAGGGCTCCTAGCTCCTTGTACTCCCTGCTCAGTTCTGTACCGTTCTGCTCCAGGCTCTGGTCAGTCCAGTCCTTGTTCCTGGCATTTGGCTTCCCACTCCCTGATTCCCAGCTCTTGGCTTCCCATCCTACTCTTCTTTGTTCCCCTTTCCCTGTTCTCTGTGGGTAAAAAACAGACGTATGGGTGGCACAGCAGCTCCGCAGTCTGGGGTGGGAATAGGGTGGCCAGATATGCAAAGTTTAGAGGACACATGAGAAATACAGGTTGCGGGGCTGCATTGGCTCCAACGCAGCCCTGCGACCTGTATTTCTCATAAGTGTCCTCTAAAATTTGCATGTCTGGCCACCCTAGGTGGGAACCAGTGGCCACCCCTCCCCGGGTCAGGGAGGGGCACTGAACACACATACCCTGCAGCCAGAGAGCCATTCCGCCCACAAGGGTAAATGGGGGAGTGCAAAAAACACGTGGACGGATCCACTTCAACCCCACTCCCAGTACCCCACCCCTGCCATGACGGACAGCCATGGCAGCCCCCGCCCCACAGCAGAGTTGGCGGGGGCCAAACAAATATGCTGGGCCTCTGTGGCCCATTTGGCTCAGGATGGGCACCTGGAATCAGGCCCAGGGTGCATCCCTGGCCAGCTACCTGCCCGCCCTGGGGCAGAAATGGACCCACATCTGGCGGCATGTGAACACACAGGCTGGTGGGTCCCAGGCCACAGCAGGCCAAAGCAGCCCACAATGGGCCACCATTACGTCTGTCAACACCCTGTGATGATCCTGGGCCTCCCTGTGTTGGAGGATTTCTGAGAGGTCTCCCCTTCCCCTTCACACCTACGTCTGTCCCTGTTCCTGACATTCCTCACCCTGGGAGTGTTACACTATTTTAGTTCTAAAAACAGCAACAAAAAAAAGAGAGTCTCGTGGCACCTTAAAGACTAACAAGAATATGCCTTTATTTTGGCATGAGTTTCCGTCAGCAAGAGTGGACTTCCTCAGATGCGTGAAGTGGCCTGGAAGTTGGCGTCTATATAAGAGGTTTCAGGCAATGAAAATAATTCTCTTACAATCAGGCTTCATATAAACAGGACTTGATTTGAAACATGAAATATCTTAGTTATGTCCTTTAACTATTTTCATTATGTCCTTATACCTGTGTGACTGCATTGTTCTTGTTTCTGTCCTCACCACTGCTACCTGCCTCACATTCCCTTCTGCTTCAACCTTCCCCTGAGCATCCCCTCCTAATGATCTCTGACTCCCTGGCTCCTGATACAGGTCTGGATTCCCAGTTTTCAGTTCCAGATTTGGCTTTGGGTCTCTAGCTTTAGACCTCCTCCTGACTGTGGACACTTTGACCCTGACTATTCTCCCAGTCCACCCTCACAGCATTTCAGAGTCTCAGGCTCCTAACCTGGCCTGATACTCCTGGCACCCACAACTTGGTTCCTAGAACCTGAGGCTGCCGGTGCCCATCTTCCGAAGAGCTCACGGAGTGTCAAGAATAGGCAAAGAAAAGACAGTTAATAGGACCGACAAGCCCACTGCCCAGAACAGTGACCTTCTGAGGACAGCACTAAGGTAAGGGCTCCCACAGATCTATCAATGATACCCTAAAAAACCCAGTCCCCCCCCTCAAAGCTCCTGCTTCCCACCGATGTTGGTGGGGAGCAAGAGCACTCTCACCCACCCAAATACATTGCAAACCCCATTGTAGGCAAGGTAAGGAGCTCCTGGCAATTAGCAGATCAGCAGGGACAGAGAAGTGCTCTGCTCCCCACACTGCACTGAAAGCTCTGAGACGGAGCTTGCAATATGGGGTGGGGGAACCCAGAATGTCTTACCCAGGACAGCCAGATACCCCCAGATGACCATAGACACATCTGTGCTTTGCATTGTTAGTTGTATCAAATGCGGTCTTCGCTTTGAATGTACTGACATTCATATATTTGTTTTCAGGGCTACAATATTCTATTGCCTTTCATCTTCCCTTAAGTTATTGGTATGTATTTACAACCTTACCTCTAGTTTAATGAAGTTTTTTGTCTGGGAATTATATTGGGATGATACTCGCTGCATAGTTAGGTGGTTCTGTGCAGACACTACGTTGAAAATATATATGTACAGTAAATCTCTTTCTATACACTGTATTAATATTCTGCATAGGCTCTATCAGCCAGTAATATCACAGCATCATTCATTTTTAAAATCTCTGCTCATCCATGTTTTGCATTAGCACATAAAGCGCCTGCATAATTTTTCATGGAAAAGTTAGCTGGTGCTGAGTAAACTGGGTTGATGGGATGAGCTTCTGTGCGTTGGAATTGAGGGAAAAGATAAATTGTGTTAGCACATTTTACTATTGCGCCTGAACAAAGCAATAAGACTCGAGTCTTGCCCAAGAATATCAAGGATTTTGGAACCCAATGAAAAAGTTTTCTCCCGGAAGATAGATTAAATTGATCATTTTTTTTCTTAGACGTAGCACACTTCAGGCTCATTTTGCTTTGTAATTAAGAAGAAACCCAGAAACATCATTTACACATTAAGAATTTAATAGATATATTTTTCTAGCTTTATGTATTAGCACAGGACAGCCCATTAATGAAATAAGTCTTCCTTCAGGGTCAATTTAGATGGGCTGTAATCTTCTGCAAATATATTGCAAATGAGGATCATTTAATGATCTTAAAACTAACTGCCAGAAAAGGATTGTTATAACTCTCCAGACAACAAAAAAAGAAAAAGGAATGGGGGGGGGAGGGACCTTGGCAGGACTTGCAATACCTTTTGAGTGATCCAACATGCGATTTCGACCCGCTGTGTTACAAAATTGCAAATATTATCTTCTGTTTAGGTCGGTCTTAGACATCCTGACCCGAGAGGTTAATTCTGAGTAAGGGAAAGCAGAGAGCTGTATTAAACAGTCAATAAAGCAATAGCCGGGGTTTAGTATTCAAACCTGGGCGCCTTGGTTTGTCACCTGTGTATCCGAATGCTGAGGCTGCAAGCAAAACCTGAGTGAAAAGGATTTGTTGAGAAAAACAACAAGGACGTTGGAGCAGGAGGCCCGTATGCTGGTCATAAAATGGAGTGAGCTGGCTGTGGATAGGCATCCTGCACACAGGGCCTCCTTGCAATGGCCATCTATACTGATTTGCTACACACAAGTAATACCCACATTTTGAGTACTGTCTTAGGTATTCATTGGGTACCCGGATACTTGAAAAATCAATCATTTCCACACTGATTTTTCAATTTTCCAGTTACAAATTGGTAAATCGGGATGGAAAAACCAAAAAATTGGTATGGAAAATCAAAAAATCAGGACTGAAAGTCGACACTGACCACTTTTAAACGGCCATTTTTAAACGGATACAGCTGGGGGGGGCGCGGGTCTGTGTGCACGTCCAGTGGGTGGGTCCAGAATCCAGGCCGGGATGGGTGTGAGATGGCCTACCCCCACATGGAGCATCCCAGATTTTCTCTCGATGCTCCGTGTGTGGGTATGAGTGGGCAGTGCACGCCCAACCATGATGCCTTCAGATGGGCATTCAGGTGGGTGGGTTATGGGTGGAGTTGCGTGGGTGTGTCTCATCTAAAAACAGCCATTCTGGGGCACTCAGTACCTGTACTCCGTACACACAGTACTCAGTACCTGAACTGGGTCACAACTGTGTACCAGTTGTACCCAATATTTCTGAGTTGATTTGGGTTCCAGAAATTCGATGAGTAAACTCGTTTTTGCAGGTACTCATTTTAGTTCTAACCGGTATCTCTGTTTGTAACTATTAAGCTTGGCCAAGTGAAACACAGTCTTTCTTCTTGGTGGGTTCTTCTGAATCCCTTAACCTAGGCAGACCCAAGCCAGAAAGGGCACAGGACAAAGGGGTTGTCATGCCCCCTTTCTGATTTAATCCTGCCCTTGCAGAGACTTGTGACAGTCTCCAGGTTAGCCCCTGGGTTTCCCCAGAGTCTCTAGGATAAAACTCAGAATTTGTGGGTGAAATTCAGGGAGGTGGCAACTTGTCAGTAACCATGAGCTAGGGCATGAAGAGTAGTAGCAGGATCAAGTCCAGGGTCTCTGGTCCAGGACGGTCATTGCAGGATTGGGTCTGAAGAGTCAGTGCAGGATCAGACCCCGGGGTCCAATATGGTGCAAGATCAAGGTGCTGTGTTCAACGGTCAGGACAGACCAAAGGGGCAGGCATAGGGGACGGGTGAGGTAGATGCAGGCTGACGAGATGAGACAGGACTGGACTGTACGAGATAGACACAAATCAGATTAAGATGCATATCAGAACAGATGCAGGTCAGTTCAGGACACAGATCAGGATGGATACAGGCCAGGACGGATGGAGGTCAGGTCAGGTTGGAGCTGCAGGTCAAAATGGATGCACATCAGCATCAGGACAGATGGACACAACAAGACAGATGAGACAGGACTGGGCAGCTGGATCAGAAGGACTGAGTTCCAGAAGGGAGGGTCTGAAGAGTCGGGCTGTAGCTAGCCAGCCCAAGGCACATATGGGGCTCAGGGGGTGAAGAGCCGGCCCAAAGTTCATGGAGACATGAGAAGGAACACAGATGATAACAGGAAGACACAGCAGGAACCAGGAAGTACAACAGATGATCCACCCAACTTCCTGTGGCTACTGGCTGGCCTTACATACAGGCCAGTTGCCAACCAGGAAGCTGGCAGCGTGGAGTGAAGCTGAGGAGGGGTGTGGCTTGATTGGCAAGATGGAAGGCCATCAACGCTAGCCCTGGGTCCTGGCCAAAGTGCCTCAGTGGCTTGAAGGCACCAACTCAACTACTGCACTGGTGCCGATTCAATCCCAGGTCCTTATGCAACCCTAAAAGTACATAGTAGGAAGACTGGTTCCTTAAACTAGCTTTAAACTGTAGTAAAGGCAAGCCCCCAAATGAGGGCGTATCTCGGTTGGAAAAGGCCCTGTTGCAGAAGGTGGAATGCCCATCACCCTCCCAGCAGGGGATGCAGTTGCACAAGGGAGCATGGTCTCCCCAGGGTCGAGGGGCCCAGTTGCACTGCCTGCCTGCCCCTATTATACCTATGCCCTTGCCAAAAGAGACGGGTGTCTGTAGACAACAGAGAACCTAACAGAGCCTTCCTTTCACCTATGCAGCACACAGAATAGCACAAGGGCCAAAACAAATGGAATCGCTTTCATTGTAGTGTAGGGCTTCATAAAGAACCTTTTGCACCCTCTAAAGTTTGCAACATTTGCACAGAGTTAGCCTCATCCTCCCACCACCCAAGAAGAGTTCCTCCGAGCCTGATCTCTGCACATGCCAAATCCAACAGCTTGCATGCCCTCCCAACAGAAGTTGATCTGATAAAAGGAATCCTCTTGCCTACTTTTGCTTCTTGTTTTTCTCGTTCTCAGGATATCAACCATGCACCGGACTCAATGCAGACATCCCTGGGAGATATTTTGAAACCTCAAATGCAGGGTCAGAGCCTTAAAAAAATCATCTGAATAAACTATCTAGGATAAACACATTCTCTCAATAGCCAAAACAAGGGGCGATTCATGGGCTTTCACTAGACTGACTTACAGTCCTTCTGACAGAATTTCTAAAGTGTCTTTCTCAAATAAATGGCCCATTAGCCAGCTCCATTTTGAAGAGTTGGTCTCTTAAACATATCTCCGATTTCTTTCCCCAGTAAAACCTTGGAACAAATCTTATGTTAGTACAAGAAACATATTCCAGGCTCTATAAAACACTTCCAATATCTCTGTAAGCTTGGGAGGGAAAATATAAACTAACCTCTTCCAATTTTTATTTTATTTTTTACTCTTCTATGTGGTAACGTTATAGCTTTCCTTAAACATTAAGAGTGAGATTTTTCAAAAGCATGTAACAACAATGCCTTTATGCTACTCACACTGAAGTCAAGGGGAAGTTTCTCATGGATTTCAAGAAAAGGGGAGTTAAGCCAGTACTGATTGCTTTAAAAAACTACCTTTATTTCACTCACTTTTACTCAGCTTGCAAGTTCATAATTTGGGTGGAGCAATCTTGAAAGGCATTCACAGCCCATCATTCCATTGACTTTGAGAAAAATTAAGGGTATACAAGATCAGACAGAATCAGACTTTTGCTTTGTTTAAGAAATGTTAGGAAATACAAGAAGGAAATGTAGTAAATTGTATTTTCTCATTACTCGGAATAGACTCCTTCTCCCTCCCCCACCCCCCTTTCTCTGCCTGACATAATAGCACATTAGCCTGTAGCAAAGCATCACTTAATAATTTATGTCAGCAAAATCAGCCCAATTTGAAATATATTTACCTATTAATCTCACTTAGAGCCTGCTCCTAATATTGTTAACTCACGTGCCTTCATTAACAACTACTCCTGTGAGTAAGAGTTTGCAACTCGGAGGAGCAAAAACTACATTCTCAAAGACCTTCCTCTGAATGCACGCGATGTGAAATGTAAATTAAGCAGGATTACATGGAATGGCAGTCATTCTAGCGAGAACTCTTGGCTGGCATGAAATGACTTTAATTCACTCACTCCTTGTAATGAAGATCTAAAACAGCACCTTTAAATAAGTCCCATACATAGCCTGCATTGTTAGAATCAATTGAACTACTTAAAGAAGAAGACCTTTGAGGCTAACTGGAGGCATTTTCAGCTTCCCTCTGTTTTATGGCACAACCTTAGACACAATATGTAAAAAGGTCAAGACATCATGTGGGCTTTTGCATTAGACAGCAGAACACTAGTTAGTTTTAGAGACAATGAGTTTTTGTGCATGTATTCTAATATTTTGATGTTTGACTTTATTTGCAAACTAAGTGAAAAAAGGAGACAAAGTATCTTCTATTCACTAGTGTCCTTTCTATGGAATACTTTTTTAAAAATACAACTGTGGATTTTATTTTATTTTTTAAGTTTAGTACTAAGCCCCTTAATTCTGCTTTCTGGGTTTTAAATTAGTTCCCTTGCTAAAGTCAAATGCACAAACAAAAACAGAAGTTGGTCAAGCATTAGTCTTTTACCAGACCTCTTATGAAAGCATCAGGCAGTGTTCTTCATTTACCTACACATTTTAAAATTAAACTATCGCTCAGAGGTTTACCCCCTATGCTAAGTTAATGTTTACCCCCTATGCTAAGTTAATGAAGTTATGAGTGTTTGACAAGAAGAATCTGAATAATAATTTCCCCCAGCTCTGTGGTCTAAGATGGGGGCTCAAATTGAGGATGGTGGGGATCCAGGTCACACTACTGGTGCTATATAAATGTTTATTATAATAATAATAATAATAATAATAATAATGGCTTTGATTCACAAGCTGCTTACTTTGGAGTAGCCCTGTGGGTTTCAATGGGGCTACTCCTGGACAAATACATACATTTTAAATATTAGTAAATAAGAATTTAAAATCAAGTAAATAGGGTTTCTCTCTAGGTAAATATAGCAATGACTTTGCTCAAAGGTTAATTTATTGTGTATGGTATTAGGGAATAATAGGCTCTGCTCCTTAAAACACTCTGCTGGGACATGCCCCATTCCCTTTACTGGGGCTTGTGCCAGTTGGACACCGAGGATTGGGCTGTTCGTCTATAAACTATTCCAGGAAGCATCTGTGGTTTCATTCCGGTTTGTACGGAGCCTAGTTCATTGGAACCTGAATACCTACTGGTTTGCCAGTATAAATATTAAATAAGAATAATTCATTGCAGTAACATTTGCACTTTTCTAGTGGGGGAGTCAGCATATGTCTGAGGGGGTCAAAAAGGTAGGAATATTCCTATGTTAACAGGGACCCACACCACCATTTTACACAGGACCCTCACTTCCCTGGATCCAGCAATATTACACACACCTTGGTGGCCAAAATCAAATCTAGGCAAGGGGAATCTTCATGTTTTTACCATTACAAGAACACTAAATATCCAGTTTACCGCTGGGAAGTGACATCTTATTTAAAAACAGCTAGAGGACAATCCTCAGCAATGAAAGTATCCTGGAAAACCAGGTGAATTCAGAGAAGCACAATTTCACGGCCACGTGACAGGCCCAGAGGCAGCTAGGATGGAGTTATGACAAGGGTCTAAAGAGCTTAAAGAAGACAAGGGAGTCAGAGGCTACCACTGGCTTCACAGCTTGGCATCTGGACCCCTCACTGCCAAAATCCTCATACAGATCCTCATCTGTAAGAGACACAGATGGTCGCCATTCTGCCAAAAGAAATGGAGGAGGAAGCATAGTTTGTCCCTATGGGGGACTATCCCCTGCACCTCAAACTCAGAAGTGGGGATGGGTACATGTCCCCTCCATTCCCCCACTGTTTTCAAGACCATGTCCTGGGTTCCAATCTGACTTGTCTCTAAAAGTAGCATCATAAGCTTTAGTTTATGTTCCGAAGCTAGACCCATATCCATGTTCTCTGTGTATTCAAAGACATAACTAGTCTATCAATGTAGAGAAATATATAATATTTTGTTTCAAGTTAAAAGTCAAATAAGGGCCTTTTTTATTTAGGAAGGTGGTCTAGCTGTGAAATTTTCAATCAGAACTAAGACTATTTTTACACCGACCCTTGGGGGTGGGGAGGACGGGGGCGGGTCCGTGTGCACTCAGTGGAGCACACATGCACTTCCAGTGGGTGGGGGATGATTTAGACAGCGGTGGATGGGCGTGTGCTCGGTGTGCGCCCCCATCCACCCGCCAACCACAAATGCCCCCACATGCAACAGTCC
The DNA here is from genome assembly GCA_003113815.1 of Sphenodon punctatus. Taxonomy (NCBI): domain Eukaryota; kingdom Metazoa; phylum Chordata; class Lepidosauria; order Sphenodontia; family Sphenodontidae; genus Sphenodon; species Sphenodon punctatus. Next base: position 22,637,977 of record QEPC01013865.1, read on the forward strand.
AGCTTTCCCACCGGTGCTCTGTGCGGGAAGTTGGGTGGAGGTGCGTGGGTGGCAGGAGCACACACCCACCCACTGCCACTGTTAAACACGCGGTACCACAGGTGTCCACTGGGTGGACTTGCATGGTAGCATCTCATCTAAAAACGGCCTGAGAACAGATTTCCCCTGAGTTTCTGCAAGGGGAAAAGAGAAGGCACAAGGACCCTTTTTCTTGCGAACCTGACAAAGGCCAAAAATAATGGACCCTCCTATGCTTGCTAGTGGCTCCACATTGCCTTATGTGGCTACCAATCAGGTTTCTAGCACTTTTCGGGCCAAATTCTGATACATACACTCAAGTAGCACAATAGCAAGATCAGGTCCAGCCTCAGGTGGTGCAACCTACAGGTCCGCAGGGCCTGCAACAAAAGAAGACCTAGCCCTCTGAAGGAATGTTTTGTTTAACTGAACATCAAAAATTGATTGCAGTAACATTTGCACTTTTCTAGTGGGGGAGTCAGCATATGTCTGAGGGGGTCAAAAAGGTAGGAATATTCCTATGTTAACAGGGGCCCACACCACCATTTTACACAGAACCCTCACTTCCCTGGATCCAGCAATGTTACACACACCTTGGTGGCCAAAGAGGGACAAATCCTGTCCCCTCGGCCAATAAGCCCCGCCCCCTCACTTCCCAATATTCCAAGTGCATAGAGAGGGACATTTCCTGTCAATCCATCATCTCCCTATTGGCTTCTTAAGTGCTTTTGCTGGGAGTCAACCAGGAAAGACTTGCCTACGACCTGAGTACTTCTCTCTCTCTTTCTCTCTCTGAAAGAGGAACTTTGGGTGCAAACAAACATGACAGTGGCCCACTTAGGCCTGCTTGGAACTGCTTTAGCCCACAGGTCACCATCATGGTTGTTGGGGGCCATGCAGATGTTGGCCCCGGAGTTCTCCCAGCCATGTCGGCGGCTAGCCCAGGCTGTGACCTCGGAGACCTTTGGGGTCACAGCCTGGGCTAGCTGACAACACAGCCGGAAGAAGGCCCACTCGACCAGGCTGAAGTGAGCTATCACATGTGGGGGCCATCATTGGCCACCATTGCTGCCCGTCATGGGGAAAGGTAGGTTGCTGGATGCAGCTTGAGGGCGGGGCTGGTCATCCGCACATGTGTGCTGCTCCCTGCCTCTCCCCCAGTCCAGTCACGTGAACGTTTGTTCAGTGGCTGGACCCAACCCTGACCAAGAAGCAAGCAGCTTTCTGGTCCAGATCTGCTTATGACAGCGGTGTTCCACCGTCACATATGTTATTACCCATTGACCCCTGACAGAGGGACAGTGGGATTCAGCGCTAAAAGAGGGACTGTCCCTTCTAAATAGGAACTGTTGGGAGATATATTTATGAACAGATTCATTGATTTTAATAAGGCCACTCAGACCATAAGATATTTCTTGGTGTGAATGATTGTGGGAGAATCTGACCCTCTATCTTTTCTGGAAATGTCACTTTTCCTTTCTATACGTGTTTAGGAGTGGAAAGATTGCTCTCCTCCTAGTTTACGCTCCTTCGTATATTTAGCTTAACTCATGTCACTTGGAAATTGTGGTGGTTGTTTTTGTTAAGTTTTACATTTTCTGTTTGGTTTTATCCATTGTGTATTTTGGGAGCAATACAGTAAACCTTTCTTAAAGGATGTGGTTACTAGTGCATCGCCATACGCTGCGCGTCTCGTTACCTAACTCAATATTTTTAATTACTTGCCTTTATTGGTGAGACAAAATGTAGCGTCAAGTTTCGAGTAATACCTTTTATTGGACTAATGCTACAATATTGACAGCTGAGCATTTGGGATATAGAAAACTCCCCTTGAGGTCAGGACGGGATTGACTCTGAGGAATGGATTCCTATAGCCAGCGGGCTTGTTTGTCAATATTGTACAGTGAGTCCGATAAAAGGGATTACTTCAAACTTGGCTGTGAATTTTGTCTCTAAAGAAAATATTTGAGCTTCTAAGGCTACACAGTTATGACTGCTCGGGAATAACTAATTTGGGATGTATCACCTCAAATTTGGAGGTGACCTGAACAGCAGCGATGCTCTCAGAATAAAAAGATCCCTGGAGCTTGATCTTTTGCTGCTGTTAACAGAAGCAGCTCCAGCAGCTTCAGTGGAGTCACATCAAATTACCCCAACTAACAGGGTGGACCCAATGTGGATTTTTTTTATCCTCTTGGGGGCATCCCCCCTCCTACCCAACCAATACAAGTCCCAGATCTGGCTTGCAGTATGGCTTCCCTCCTCAAGTGACCGACGAGGTGCAAGCTCCTCCCCCTTGGCCAATCAGCTCCGCTCCCTCACACATACACACCGCCCAACATTCCAAGTGCATAAAGAGGGACAGAAGCTTCTCCTGCTTGTCATTTCACTTAGTTTCTTGTCCTTCCGGCATCTCCCCATTGTTCTCTCAACTGCTTTTCCTGGAAGGCAACCAGGAAAGAGGGATCTGCGGTTTGAATACTGGTCTTTTAGTCTCTCTTTCCTAAAAGAGGAACTCTAATGCCCTGCAGAAGGGACACTGGGATTCAGCATCCCAGGAAGGACTGGGTACCTTTAAACATAACAGCAAGGGGTGGTGGTGGAATGTGTGTTGACACCATTCTCTGACCCACATTTGCCCCTGATTAACCCCGCCCTTACTGTTTTGCACGTCCAGGCTAATCAGGGTCCTGCCTGCCGTTCACGCCAGAAGCTCTCCTGGAAGAAGCGCTCCCATGGAATTATGGGAGTTGTAGTCCATGCAGGAGAGCAGTTGGGTCTGCCTGATCCTCCACTGCACTGAATCTAAAAAGCTGGTTCTTCACTGCTCACCCCCCACCCCGGGTGCTCTGGGAGAGTGCACAGACAGTGTGCAGCAAGGAATTAGCTATTTTTCAGGGCACTGAGTGGAGGGTTGAGGGCAGACAGACCGGAAATGGCTGTGAACACACCACCCGATGTCTTTAGACACAACGTTAGCCATGGGGGACAGTAGAAACACCCATGTCGTAGAAACTACCGCACCCGATACATCAGTGCCACCAAGGAGGAGTAATGGGAGGCAAACCAGTGGCCAAAAATAATGATGGTGCTTAGAAAAAAGGCACAGACTCATGGCAAACGTCTTAAGCACCCGATCGCTGTTGTCTCTAAAGACGCTCACTGTCTCTCCTAAATAGGAACTCTTGTCAGGGATGGGATGGGCAGGGTGTAGTGCACTAGTTTCCCATTCAGCAGCAAGAAACAGGAATTCTGCACCTACGTTTGACTGGGAATATGAGTCCGCCAAGCGGGGTAGATAGGAGGTAGCCTAGCACAGCCTTCATGAGGGGATGGACAGGCTAACTCTACCAACTGAAGACCTGGCCCAAGGATCTCACTTTTCATAGGATAGAGCAAGTCCAGCCTAGCTGATAAGATGTTAGACTTGGATCAGCAGGGGTCATGGTTCAAATCCCATCTTGGGCATGAGCTCATTGGGTAGCCTTGGACAAGTCACTTCGCAGCTGCAAAATGGGAATAATAAAGACCTATCCGACAACATTGTTGTTGTGAGGATTAACTAGATAAGGATTTGAAAGCATCATATAAGTAATAATAACGCAACACAAGCTTTGAGAGCTGCATGCAAAACTGGTTTCAAAAACCCAACAAAAATCAAGGATGGCTTCTTCTGTGAGGAATGGCATCTGCTTACACCAAGTCTGAGCTTGGCCCATTTATGTCCTAGAATAACTATGAAATTGTAGAGTGAAGGAAATCTACTTTTTTATCATCATCTATTATTTGAATTAGGGTAGTGCTCTGATACTCCAATCACGATTCCTAGTTCTATGTGCTACACAAAGACAGAGTAAATGACAATCCCGATGGCCCTCCCCCTCCCAAAAAAACTTTTTAAGGCTGTTGTAGCCTGCTGGATAAAAAGCTCGCTTACCCATGAACTTGCTGGGTGGCCTTCGGCAAGTCACTATCGCTGGGCATCAGTTCCCGATCTGTAAAATGGGAATAACAATGTCCTAACTCACACGGTGGTTGTGATCATGAACTAGATAAGGACTGTAAAACACTCTGAACACTGAATGTGCTATAGAATTGATAAATAATAGCATGTTGGCCCCAAGAAAATATTATTCATTTCTGCTTGAAGAAGCACTCTGTGGAGCTTGAAAGCTAATAGCCACTTACCAATGGAAGCTGGCCCAATAAAAGGGATCATCTGAACTACTTTGTCTTCATCAAGTACATTTGGGACCAACCTGGAAACCACAATCTGTCTGTAGACTCTTAACTACTTTGTGTGTTAACAAACGTGATGGTGGCCCGCTAAGACCCGCTTGAACCTGCCTTGGCCCATGGGCCACCATCATATTTGTTGGAGCCAATCCAGATGTTGGCCATGGAATTTCCCTGGGTGTACTAGTGGCTAGCCCCAGCTGTGATCCCAGAGACTTCCGGGGTCATATAGCCTGGGCTAGCCTCCAACAACACACCTTGGAAAAAACCTGCCTGACCGAGCCACAGCAGGCTATTACGTGAGGTAGCCTGCTGTTCCTGGTCCAGTTTGGAGTGGCCACCGTGATGGGTGGCCATGGCTGCCCATCATATTGGGGGGGGGGGCTGCTGGGCATGGCGTGGGGCTGGGCCGGCTGATCGCACCTTCGTGCAGCTCCCCAGCTCCCCTCCCACAAACCCAGGTGCGTGAATGTTTGTTCCACGGCCGGACCCAACGTCATCACGTCTGATTCCCTTTGTCTCTTGTCGTTCTCCAAAATCCAACAAGCCCCTGAACTTGTAAACTGCTCCAAGGGGTGGGCTCATCGAGCTGCAGAGAAGCCCTTTGACTCCTGTGGAACTCCGGGAGTCTGCTCATGCAAACAGTTCTCAGAAGAAAGACCTAATTTAGTTTTGTTTTATGTAACAAAAAAAATTGGTGGTAATGGGGCAGCGAGAATGAGAAGCACAGCGATATGGACACATGGCTTTATAGACTCACAATATGCCCCATTAACTGGTTTCAAGAGAAAGGCTTCGTGTTGACTTTTCATTTAAGTTATAAGCAAACGAGAACTCTTAATGATCTCAATTAGCACTGCTGTGGGTATTATGTTGATATCTGCATACAAATTAAGAGAGAAAATAACAACAGGAAAGAACAAAAGTTATTAGTGGCAGGTTGAAACTAAAAGATAGGAGTTGGTGGTACCCAGTTCTGTATTTAGACCAGGGATGAGCAAACCTTTCCCTCCTAGGGGCCACTTTGAAGCTCCAAGGGCTGCATAGAAGTTAAGGGCAAGGATGCTTAAGGGATGCCCTCAGAAAGAGGAGGGTCCAGTTAATCCCCTGTCCTTGTGTGCATGCCCTCATCTCTTCTCCCTTATGCTTAGCTCACTCTTTCAGTACTTGGAGTAGGAACTGGATCCAAAGGCCAGATCCAGGAAGTGGGAAGTGGCCAAATAAAAATTAGGTGGGACCACATTTGGTCCCTAGACCTAAGTTTTTCTACCCCTGATTTAGACCATTGTGTCACTGCTGTCTTGAAGATTTTCTCCTATACTTAAAGCCTATGTGGAAAATGAATTCTTTAATGGAGTTATAAACTCCTGAAAATTGGGCCCTTATAATATAATGTAAACCCTAATGCAACCTTCATTAAAGAGGCACGCACACCAAGCTATATATAAATAATGACATCTTGGACCAACATGATGCATAGTGAGATGCAAAAGTGATGTAATATAAGCAGTATCACTGCTAAAAGTTAAAGGGGGACACATTTGTCTCAGGCAGAATACCCACCATCAATTCCGACAGCACATATCCGATCTAGATTTACGACTGTGAATAATAGTGTCATGAATGCTAAAGTGTCCATGGCTTTCAAAGTGTTTGGCAAAACTGCATTTCAAATCCAGTTTTGTTTTTGTTGTTTGTTAGTTTGTTTTTAAAGTTACGCCATTCCCTTCTGAAATAATTACAGTCAGTTTAACATATCATGTTTGTAATAGACTGTAAGCCTCTTGGGGCAGGGACCTATCTCTAATTGATTCTACAGTGCCAAATACATGGCTGGCATTAATTATTATTATTATTATTATTATTATTATTAATAATAATAATAATAATAATAATATATCTAGACAAAATAATGACATGAACTGAAGATTTGCAAAGCTCTCAACAACATTGAAATTACTAAGTATTTTTAAAACACTGAATTGGAGGAGGAAAAATATGTGTTTTCGGCTTTTAAAGTAGACCCCCCTTTTGCTTCTAGGATAACTCAATTAGCAGTGATTCCAAACTACAGATAGAATAAATTAAGAATACAAGCCTTACCGTGTCTGGACAGGTCTGGAAATGACAAGGGACCAATGTATTCCACTAAAGTTTTAACATGAAGTTTCTCATTAAGTACAATTGAAATCCATGGGATTTAAAAGGGCTGAAACAAAAATGAAATTCATTCTCGCAAGAATCTCGTGAGACTCTCACGACCCTCGTGAGATCTCACAAGATTCACGTGAATCTCAAAAATACCCCCAAACTGGTCTGTACATGCACAAAATGGCCACACGTGAGCAGAACGGTCCTGACCGCCCTTTTATGAGTGCACAGACAATTTTTCACTATTTTGAGGTTCTCAAGAATTTCGCAAGAATCTTGCGAGAATGCCTGATTCTCATAAGATTCTCGACATAAGAAAATCTCATTGAGAAGCTTATTCTTTATTAATTAATTATTATTATTATTATTATTAACAAGCATTTATTTACCGCTTGTTTACCCCTTGGTTTACTGAGGGGCTGCAGTGTATGAAACGTGTAGGCAGGAGGCTGGAGCGACGCGGGCGTCGGACTCAATCTGACTCCGACCGACTTCTCCATAGGGCCCATTTGTGGTCCTATGTTGAGGCTGTGAGGACAGCAAGGAGGGAGTTCCTTGCTGTCCTCATAGCGTTTGCAAAGTCACGCCCGGCGGAGCTGTTTCAGGTGGTGCGGGGGCTGGTCAGTCCGGCCTCCCTCCGCCTGGACGGGGACTTGTCCCAGGCCCGCTATGAGGAGTTTGTCACCTAATTCGCAGACAAGATCGCTCGGATTCAGAGCGACTTTGATGCTGGATTCGGGGTAGTAGGTGGAGAGCGCGAGGTGATGGAGGCCCCATCCAGTCCAGCTTTGTGGGAGGAGTTTCAGGAAGTGATGACGGTCGATGCGGCGGAAGTCTTGGGGTCTGTGAGGAGTTGCGAACTTGATCCATGCCCGTCCTGGTTGGTGAAAGCCTCCACGGAGATGTTGGGGACGGTGCTGGCGAGGGTAGTGAACGCGTCCTTGCAGCAGAGGAGGTTGTCGCCCAGCCTCAAGGAGGTTGTGGTGCGCCCCCTGCTGAAGAAACCATC
>QEPC01013865.1:22648014-22664527 GCA_003113815.1 Sphenodon punctatus
TTGCGACATCCAGGTAGAGATGTCAGAGAAACAGCTGGTGAGGCAAGCTTGAATAGATGAAGAGAGAGAGGGAGTAGAGAGAGAAAGTTGAGTGTCATCAGCGTAGAGGTGATATTAGAAGCCGTGGGAGGCAATGAGTTTGCCTAGGGACAGGGTACAGATAGAGAAGAGGAGAGGGCCAAGGACAGAGCCTTGGGGAACACCAACCGAGAGGGGAAGGGAGGAGGAGGTGGAGTTGGTAAGAGACACATTGAAGGAGCAGTTAAAGAGGTAGGAGAAGAACCAGTTGAGGACCGAGCCACAGAAGCCAAGGGAGTGAAGTGAATCCAGCAAGAGTGAGTGGTCAACACTCAACAGTATCGAAGGCAGCAGAAGCAACCCTCTCCCCATTGAAGTAGAAGGGTAAAACTCCAATTGACTTTAATGAAAGAGGATTGTGTCTGTAACTTGATATTTATTTGCTGAGCTGTGGCTCAAGTCTTGAAGTCCTTAAACGGTTTTGGTTCAGTCCTCAAGTCAAGCTTCTACTCAAGCCAACGGGAGTTTTGCCCAAATAACACCTGATCAAGTTTCCTCATTGGGACCAACGTTACAAATACCTTTAAATGTCATACTGAGTATGCAATATAGATTCCTACAGCCCTGCTGAAACACAGACATCTCCACAGTGGAAGGTGGCAACCCACCATTAAACAGCTTTGGGGAAAGGGGACATTATAGCTTAGGCATGAGAGAAAGGACCCTTTCAGAAAGGGTCATGAGATTTTTAATGTCCAAACAGAGCAGTGAGAATACTCATTGGGCTACTCAGTTATCTATCAGGTACCTGACAACCCTAAAAATTGGTAAATTCTGGTACCAATTTTTTTAAAAAATTCCAATTACCGATTGGTAAATTGGGATGGGAAACCAAAATATCAGGACCAGAAGTCGACATTCTGAGACTGGAAGTTGACATTCCAGGACACCAGGTACCGATCGGTACCCGATATTTTCAAGTCAATTCAGGTACCGGAAATTTGACGGGTATATATATATCCGTTCTTGTGGGTACTTTTTTCAGCTCTAAGAGTGATCCTCCTCTATGTTCTTCAACATGCGGTCCCCAAACACCTGTCCTTGATAACACATTGGTTTCTGTAACTTGTTTTGAGATTATTGGCCTAATGAAGAGTCTTCCATTAGTCCAATGACCTGCCATTCAGCTCTTCAGGACTGTATCACGGTGGCCCTTTAAGCAGTGTTAAGAAGTACCAAAGTCTAAGTGATTGATTTTCTCATTCTGGGAAGCTATACCCATTTTGAACCATGTGCCCCCACTTTTTAACACCCCTGTGCCTGATTTTCTTTTCACTCTACACTGGTGTAAATCAGGATTCAGTGTCACACCTGTGCAAATAAAGCCCATAATCAGGATCCACGTACATACAAAATCAAATTCCATTAAGGTAAAATGGCTCAGAAGTTACTGTAAAGCCATGTTGAGTTTAGACAGGAAGATGATGAGATAATCATTCCTTCTTCCTCCCACTCCTCTTTTTTGTGTGTGCCTTTTTATATTTTCATTATGCACACTACGAAATAAAGCCCACAGGACACAATAGCAACATGATTTCATGCGCATATGTTTGCAACGCAATGCAATGGCACTTTGTGATTCAGAACTTAGTAGGCACAAAATTTAGAATAACTCTGTTTATCTGTGCAAACTTTCCTTAGCCTGTTGCAACTCCAAATGTCTTAACTATTACACATGGGTGTTTGGTAGAATCTACTAAATAAAAAGTTTACAAAGCCTTATTTTTCTCCTGCCTACAAAGGCCTGCAAATCTCTATTATTCAGCACAGCTGCCTAGAATAGGCAACACTGGAGCTTTTGTCCAGTGACTCAAACTGAGTGGGAGTGAATACCATTAACCCTTAAAACATAATTATCTTATTCTTTTGATTTCCCTGCACACTCTAATATGTTTGTGGCCATATTTGGAACACATCCGGCTTGCTCTAGAAGGACATGGGAATAATAGATATCATTCAGATCATAATTATCCATGCACTTCCATCCCGCTATTGCAAAGTAAAGGGGAAAACACTAAAAATGTTGTTTTTTTGGACCGTGACAAAGAGCTTTTTAAATGAGTTTGGGCATTTTTAGTGTCTGACTCATGTCTGGAGGTCTTTGCTCCACTCCAGAATCCTTTAACTTTTGTGTTTTTTATTTCTGTCTTTGACAATGACATGCTAATAGCTCCGGGCCTTTGCTGCCTTCAAGTGCATATTGTGCTTCTTTGTTTGCTGTCACAGAGCAAATGTCAAGATTTTAGGTAGCTTTTTTAAAAAATTATGATCATGACAAGAGTAGCATATTCCATTACAACAGACTGGACTCCCACCATCTCAGACTTTTGCTGCTCAATCAAAATTTAATCCTTTAGAACAATCTTCTAATTTCAAATTTTATCTTGCTTTTCTTTAACTGTTATAGCATTGTCAGTACTCAAGAGGCACATGGAAACAGGCTCCCCAGATCTTTTTTATTTTTTTTAAAGAGACTGCTGTTTTACCAATCCTAGGTAAAGAATGTACAAATGCATCTTTACACATTTTATCCAAGTTTTATATACGTGTACTATGTGCTGCTACAAGAGTGTGGTTGTCTGTGAACAGATGCTGCTCATGCTGTGGAGTATAAGCCAGTGAGACTACTTATGGTAGTGAGGGATGGGACTATTGGTATCAGATTAATCCAATAATGCTGATAATTGGTGATATCGGATTAATCAGATAATACCGATAATATCGGTATCGGTATATTGGTTTTTTAACATTGCTGATTTTTCGGATCTTTAACATTGCGGCCATTTTTAAAATGGCTGCAATGTTAAAGATCTAAAAAATCGGCAATGTTAAAAATCTGATATATCGATACTGATAAATCCGATATCTGATTAATCTGACACCGATAAAACCGGTAACCAATAATTTGCTGATAGTCCCATCCCTAGTGACTATCTCAGGTCTAGCTTCAATTTTACAAATGCTTAAGCACGTGCGTAACTTTACTCATGTGACTAGTCCACTAACATCCCACAAAGCAGCAGACATTCTTAAACCATTTCAGATCCAAGGCCTTAGATTATACCAAGGGTGAGCAAAGTTAGGATATATATAAGGAGCTGTCTAATGGAGTCAGACCAATGGTCTATCTTAGCTTAGTATTGTCACAACCTGACATAGCAGCAGGGTTTCAAATCTGGCTCTCCAGGAGAGGCCTCACCCAGGAGTGCTACCTGAAACCCTCCAGGATCCCTGGCAGAGGCCTCACCGAGGCGTATTACCAGAGATTCTGAATTGAATTGAACTTGATATCTTGTACATGCACTCAACCACCTGAGCCATGGCCCACCCCAAGCTAAAAATCCGCATACCAACATTTTCACAAACACACTTTAAACAGCTCACAGCTTCTCTCAAGCTTCACCTCAATGCTCTGGCTCCCAGGCTGTCTGGCAGGTTTGGGCAGCAGCAGTAGTGGCTTAGGACACTCTGTCCCAGCTCCTACAACCCTCAGGAGGCTCTGGCAGCGACGGCAGCAGCAGTAGTGGAAATGGCAACTCCGTTTCTCTTGCTCTAGAACGAGCTGCATGGGAACGCCTCCAACAACCACTTCTGCTGAGAGCGACATGAAGCTCCCAAGTTGTTGTTTGCCTACCTCTGGTCTACTGTGCGGATACTCAAACATTACAGTGCAGACATGATCAGTACAGACATTAATATAGCTCAAGTCCCATTCAAGAAGAACCAGGCAATCAGGGTTACAACACATACCATCTTTTGTAGCCTTAAAATGTCTGCAATAGACTGGTGGGACAGCCATAGTTTGTGAGGATACAAAACTGATCATATAGCACGCAAAACCAAATTCCTAACATCCATCATGAAAGGCAAAAAGGGCTTAAAGCATAGGTTTACAAACTCTGGGTCGAGGTCATGCCATCAGCATATGGGGGTTGTGATCCTGACTGATATTTGATATATTTTGTAGATCTTTGTTGCTGTCTGGGAATTTGGGATTACAAAGTCTCAAACTGAGCGACCCAAATACAACAGATTCAATCCTCACTCATTGAAAGTCAATGGGAATTGTTTCTATTGGCTTCAACGGGTTCAGGATTGAGCTGTGAAGCTGACATGTGTAAGTCTATCGAGGGTATAGGGAGGCTGCCCAGCTCCTATTCACATTAATAGGAACTGAGTGTCCAATCCTTCCATCTAGGTGGCTTTGAAAATCTCAGCCTAAAAAGTCAGATCTTGCTATTTTCATCCACCTCAAACGTGTCTATTTTCCACATAGGACTTCACTACTTCCTGGGTGTCTTCAGACAAGCGCTTCCCTCCCCGCCCATTATTCACCCATCTCCCATAGATTCCCTGTGCAGCCCTACAACATGTATGATGGGTAGGGAGGTGCTTGTCTAAAAACACCCCATGTTGAATCACATTCATCCATGAAATGCTAGGATCGATGGGGAAAGCTAGCTGGGAAATGGGTTGTCAGTCCCTTGGGAATTCCAGTCCCTCACAGCATCTTCCAGACTGATTTGAGGTGCAGGATCTCTCAGTGAAATGGCCACGGTCATCCATGCTTTCATCACCTCGAGGCTAGATTACTGCAAGGCGCTCTATGTCCTTGATGACTGTTCAGAAGCTGCAGCTCGTGCGGAATGCGGTTCGCCTCCTTTTGGGGGTGAGACGCCGGGAGCCCATTACACCCGTGTTCCATAGTCTGCACTGGCTCCCTACAGCGTTCCGGACACAAGTCAAGGTGCTGGTTTTGATCTTTAAAGCGCTGAATGCTCTGGACTCCACATATCTGAGAGACCGCCTGTCCTTACATGCCCCGTTGTGGTCCCTGCGATTGGCTGGGAGTACCTCCCTGTTGGTACCATCTGTTAGCCTTGTTTTTACTATGGAGGTTCGCAGGGAGGTGTTCTCGGTTGCTGACCCAATATTATTTATTTATTTATTTATTTCATGGCATTTTTATGCCACCCCCTCATGCCCACGGCATCTCGGGGTGGCTAACAACATGATAAAACAATGAAATACATTAAAACCAACATTATGGAACTCCTTTCCTCCAGAGGTTCATTTGAGCCCAAGCCTGAGGGTCTTCCGGAGGTGGTGCAAGACTTTTTTGTTTGTAAAGGCATTTTGCGGGCAGGGATAGGAGATGGGATGGGTTTGGGGTAGGGTTGTGAGGGGATGCCGGATATTGGAGAATGGGGAGGCATTATTGGATGGGTTTTGTGGGAGGCTGGGGTTGTGTTGGGGGGGTTTTGTAGGGTTTTGTATTGTATTTTAATGTTTTATTTTTTATATGTTCTTATATATGCTTTATATGTTTTGTGAGCTGCCCTGAGCCTCTTTGAGGGAAGGGCAGGATAGAAATCTAAATAATAAATAAAATAAATTAATTATGTGCCAAATCTCTGCTGCTATCCACAGCTGGCTTTGCCCCCAGTATCTCCCCATCATCTTCTATGATTTGTCCTGAATCTTGCCAACTTTAAAATGGCAATGCCGCTTCTATAACTGGCTCGCACATGAATAAATTATTATCAGGGTTCCTAGTTTTCTGCAACAAAAAAAATGGAAATTCTCTGATTAAAAAAACCCGTAAGGTTTCTGATTAAAAAATCCCAAATCTCTGTTTTTCTGTGATTAAATGTAAATGCTAGTTGACTTTCCCTTACCACAATATATATAGATATGAGTTAGAACACCACATTTTATGGTAATATTTTCATTTTTATGCAATTTTGCAGCTACCTGTCGCACCAACAGTCTGTGGCACCCCTTCAAATGCAGAGCCCCTCTCCCCTCCTCCCCCCCACCCCAGCACATTCCTTTAGGTTGCTTCCCCTCTACTGCCCTGTTCTCACTGCCTCCTCCTCCCAGCCTGGTCCCAGAAGGCTCTGCCAACCAGAAATGGGGACCATACAGAGGCTGGTACTTGAGGAATCTGCTATGGGTCCAATTTATTATTAATTATTAATAATAATACAGCACTAGCAATGTCTCTGGCACTGTATAATTATTTAGAGACAAGTCCCTGCCCTGGGCTTACAATCTAGGAGAGGCAAGGGAGGGGAGACAAGGAAGAGGGGGGAGGGGAAATGGAGAGACAGAAAAAAGATACATTCACAAAGTTGAGGAGTCTCATGCCTAGCTTAGTGACAGGGGAGAGGGGACCAGTGAATGAAAGGATGCAAGAGGATGCATCAGAGAGCAGTCTGAGAAAGTCTGACATAAGAGGTAGGTTTTCAGGAGGGATTTGAAGTTTGAGAGGGAGGACCATATAATTCTGTTGTAGACAATGGGTACAATCCTGCTGCTGGTTTACGCTGGTGACAGGCACAGTGGTGATCTGAGCAGCAGATGCTCAGCCCCCCGCACGCAGATAGCAGCGCAGGGCAACAGTGCGACCCACGCTCCTGCGACCCTGTGCCCACACACCCCGCAGGCCAGGGCAGGGCTCCTGCTCCATCCCCCAGGCTGTGGGGTGTGTGGGCTCAGTGGGTCGCATTGGACGGGGTGCGCCATTGCCCCACATGGCTTGCTGTGCTGGCGGGGTGCGTGCACACCTGAGCTCTGCAGCCTTTCATTGCGCCTCGCATAGGCGCAGTTTGCGGAGGCCGCAGGATTGCACCCAATGGAGCTATGCACTAGTAGAAGCCCAGTGTGAGAGTATGCAATGATAAAGGAATACTGCAACAAAATCTCATGGGTAGCAAGGCATGGGTGTAAAACTAGAAATGGCCTCTCATGGATTTTGGTGAAAGAAGAGCAAGCTTTGGTTCCATTTTAGGTCAGGCAGACAGCAGCATTCAAACAGCCTGAGTCAAACAACTTTAGGAATTACGCCTCAGTGGCAGAAGTCGCTGCAAAAACCCATCTGGACTTCAGCTGAAGGTTCTAATTGTCTGTGTGATAGCAAGGGAGGAATCCTGAGCATCACTGTACAAAACAAGAGTCTTCCAGAGAGGTTAAATTGGATCTGACCATCATCTTGTAGTTTCAGAATGAAGCTGGCGGGAATGATTAAGCAAAAGCAATGTGACTGAGGAAAGGCGAAACATTCCTCGAGGTTTAAAAAAAAATAAAAAAATCTTTAGAGTGGCTTTATCTCCAAAACGAAATGATAAAGCGGATGTTGAAAAGCCATTGGAAAATATACAAACATCAGCCAGGGAGGTTTGGGAAATCAAAGAAGAGGGCAGCAAATTATGGATCAACATCAAGCTGGAAGCCATAATCTGGGCACGTAAAGACAAGAAAGCAGAGAATACATTAACACAGAAAATACTTTACTGAAGGCCATGTACAGCTATTATCGGTATAACTATGTTAGTATGTGCTGGACTTCTGAGTGTCTGAGAATTACAATGGGTGGATAGTTTTGTTTTTAAGATTCTTCTCACCCCCTTATGAAGGGGGAGGGGGGGTCCCTTTAAGAGAATGGCAACAATAAAAGAGAGGTCAGTACGGCCTGGAGAATCTTTTTCCACTTTGAAAATTAGCACAGGCTCTGAGGGCAGCATCGAAGTTGCAGGGAGGGATGTGTGCTTAAGGTGTGCACTCAAAAAGAGTCCAGATCATCCGTGCCATGAATCTGTTCCCTATCCGTGTATGCATGGCCCTCATTTCTGTTCCCTTACCCTGAGCTCAGATTTTTAGCACTTGTGGGGGGTAGGAACTGAATCTAGAGCTAGAGCCAGGAACTGGAAAGGGACCAAACAAAAACTCACAGTGGGCCGCATTTGGTGCCCAGGCCTGAGGTTCCCCTACCTCTGCTTTAGTCCATGAGGGGCAGGGGGATGCATGCATGATACTTAAGCCTCTTTGTTTCAATTTAAACCTATTTGTACTGAAAAAAATCACAGGTTTTACAAAAACGATTATTCTGTTTTTACTGATTTTAACCCAAATTTTGTATCAATCAAGTACATAAAAAGAGATCATTTTATTAGGAAAATACAGTACATTAGATATATGTGTTGTGTTCATATTAAATTAGTTTATGTGCATATGCAAAGCTGCCTGTTGAAGTAAAGCAATGTAATGGAGATATTGTTCCAGTCGGGTACTCCGTACAGCATCAGCCACGGCCGGAGAGATGGCGGTGGGGGGGCGGTGTAACCATTATTTTTAGGGACACATGGTCCATTAGGAGGTATCTGGTGCAAACTGTTGCAGATACTGAGGGCCTCCATCTTGTGGCTGATTTGGCTGGAGACAGATTGGAGCTGCTGCTAGTATACCGTGCACCTACTTGTATGGCAGCATCCATGCACGCTTTAGTGGAGCTGGTGTCAGAGGTGGTCTTGCGGTCCCCAAGAACGGTGGTCCTGGGGGACTTCAATATCCACGTCGACGCCAGTCTTGGGGGGGTGGAACATGAGTTCACGGCTGCCATGACCTGTCTCAGGTGGTTACTGGCCCAATGCATGATGGAGGGCATACCCTGGACCTGGTATTTTTCATAGACCTTGAGGTGGGGGGATCCATTGGTGGGGAACATGTCATTAGTGCCCTTGTCATGGACGGACCATTACCTCCTTCGGACCCATCTCCTGACGCATGTCTGCCACCGGAGGGGTGTGAAACCTGTTCAGTTGATTCATTCCCAGACTTATGGAACCAGAGAGGTTCCAGAATGCTCTTGGAGAATTATCCTCCGATCTTGACATCCACTTACTCGATGACCTCATGGCATTTTGGAACACCTTGCTAACTGAAGCCTTCGACCAAACAGCTCCTAGGTGTCCACTCCCTGCACATCGGCAATACAGATCCCCGTGGTTCACGGAAGACCTGCGGCGACTGAAGCAACAAGGGTCGGTGTTAGAGCAACGGTGGTGTCGTACTCACACTGAAGTGGACAGATTGCGGATTAGAGTTAGCTTAAAAACCTACGTGGTGGCCATGCAAACAGCAAAGAAAAGGTTCTTTGCTGCCCTCATAGCATCCGCGAAGTCTCATCCAGCTGAGCTTTTCCGGGTGCTGAGGGGGCTGGTCAGCCCGGCCTCCCTCCGCCTGGAACTGGAATCTTCNCTGATTTGCAGCTCCGCCTGGATGCCCAGGTGGGGGCTGTGGCAAGGAGCGTGTTCTGTCGGTTACATCTGGTACGGTGGCTTTGACCATATATGCCGGACTCCGAGTTTGCCACTGTCATCCATGCTTTCATCACCTCAAGACTGGACTACTGTAACACGCTCTACATGGGGCTACCCTTGATGACAGTTCAGAGACTACTGTTGGTGCAGAATGCGGCGGCTCATCTCCATACGGGGATGGGTCGCCGTGAACACATTACACCAGTGCTCTATTCACTGCACTGGCCTGCCTATAATCTTCTGGGCCCGATTCAAAGTGTTGGGGCTTACCTATATGGTCTGGGCCCCACTTATCTATGGGGCCGTCTCACTCCCCGGATTCTGGATCGGCCGCAGCAGTCAACTGGGAGTGCTCTTCTCGAGGTCCCCTGAGTTTCTCGGGTGGCAACTATGGGGAGGGCATTCTTGATAGCTATTCCAAGGCTGTGGAACTCCCTCCCGGTGGAGGTTTGTCTGGTCCCGGATCTTCTCTCCTTTCAATGACAGTGTAAGACCTGGCTGTTCTGCCAGACTTTTTGTGCGGGAGATGGGTAGTGGGTGGGGAGTTTGGGGGGGTTCTTAACTCCACCAGTTTTTGATAAGTTTTGATATGTTTTATCATGATGATTTTATACTGTATTTTATCATTTTAATAGCTGCTATTTTGCAAGCCACCCTGAGCTGCCATTTGGCAGGTGGGTTCGGGATATTAAATTATGAAATAAATAAAAATTAAATAAATATATACAGACAATACACAAACGCACACATTGTCAGAGATGCATGCGCAACTGTACGTGCTGATGAATCTCTTGCCCACCACGTACACATTTCATGCTATTAGTAGTTAACGGTTTTAAAATTTGTCACACTAATGTAACCCCACTCCCCTAAGTGGCACAGGGCTCAGAGTACGTATGTGCCACCCTTCCACTTGGAGTTGTTCCTACCTCCCTGGCAGAGGGGTTTGAGCGGTCCTGGGCTTGGGTTACTTTTTTTCTCTTGTCTGGGACCTCCCCAGGGGGAGGGGAGATCCTAAGTTACCTACATATTTGGCACTTCAGTGCCTCCACCCTGAGGGAGTCGTTGCCAAATGAAAGAGCAAATTAGGGACCCCCACCCAGGGATTTCACTACCCTAGGGATAGGGACCGCAGAGGCCACTATCGACAAGCACTTTAACAAAGAATCCTTGTGGGGAGGATACCCCAGGCACTTCACTTTTAAGATTAACCACACAATTAACACAATAACACTAAAACAATAACTATTCACAAATCCCCTCAACTTTCCCACTCCCCAAGAGCCTCCCCAAGTCCAGCGATGACCAGTTGTCCCACAGTGGTGTGCACCAGGTGGTACCCATGTACAGTTGGATGAGAGCACAAATTGGGCTAGTGGGTTGCATGGGCAAGTCCAGGGGTTTGCCCTTCCCAGAGCAGGCCCTCAGGAGTACTCACAAGTGGAGTATTACTGTGCGCCCTGCTCGAGGTTCCTCCGCCTGTTGGGCCTGGGAGCTCACCCTCCCCTCGCGGGAAACTACTAGGCCTTCCTCTTTCATGCAATGGGTGTTCCGAAAATGACTGATATAAAGAAATTCATAATTGATGCTGGTGCAGTTTTCAAGCATTCCAGTAAAACCAAAAATCTCTTCTATGATGTCTGTGAAGATTTTGCATTTGAATGCAGCATTCCAATTCCCATTGTACCGACAAGATGGTTTAGTTTGTATTTGGCTGTACAGTGTGTTCAGAAAGCAATGGGGTGTCCTAATGCAGCTTTTAGATCACAAGGAGTTCAGCAGTGGAAAAGCCAAAAAGTTGAAAACTCGAGCAGCTATGCAAGAAACTAGGCAAAGACTCTGCATAAAAGTTGCATTTCTGATTGAAACACTTCAACCATTGTATGAAGCACAGAAGAAATTGGAATCCTGTTCTTTAAAAGACACAATGATGGGCGCTTGCCCACGTTACCTGGGAGTGGGGAGAAACTTCCTTGAGGGCAATTGCAGCTCTGTTCTCACGGGAATTAGCACATGTAGGAATAAACTGGCAAATTTAAAGAGTATGCTCATATCATTTTCCCCTTGGTGGCTCCTAATGAAGAAAGTGCTAAACTGGAAAGCGAATTCTATGAGTACATGGCCTTCCCCAGATAACTGCGCCATCACTCCTCTTGAATACTGGAAACTCCACCAGACCTACTTTCCAACATTAAGCCATTTTGCTTCTCACATCCTCAGTGTCCCACTTGTCTCAGCTGATGTACAGAGAGTATTTTCTACAATATGACTACATCCAGGACTGCAGGAGAACAAGCCACTTTACAAAAACTGCTTCAAGCTTACTCTATGCAGGACTTCTGAATTTACAATGAAGCCCCTATATCAAGCATCTGGCAAGATTTCACATTAGCCAGTAAATGTGTCTAAAAAATATAGAAAATAATTTGACCCAATTATTCAGTGTAAAATATTTTTAGGCTAATGGTTTTAAGTCACCAACAGTAAATTGTTTATTCCGAGGAAAGGTTTTGATTGGGGGATGAGAGAGAATTGTTTTCTTGAAATAAGAGGTGGCAAACGGTTTTGAGTTCTGTTTCAGTTCTACAGCAAGCCACATTAAATTCCATTTATCAAAACATTCATCTACTTAATTCTTTCCCTTCTCTCCACTGAAATAAAGCCCGATATTTATCCAGAAAAACAAGGAGTCATTTTTGGCACCAATTTTCACCCATTTTTGTTGTAATAAACATTAGTAAATTCCTGGGAAAAAGAAAAGAAAAACTGAAAATGAAGGGCCCTAATGATTCTCCAGTATTACTACGAGGTCTTACTCAGCATTTATACCCACGGTTTAGGTTAGTGGAACTTAATGACCCCAATCCAGGTCCAGATTAACCATTCTGCTGAGTAGGCTGCAGCATTGGAACTCCCCTGCCAGGCCTCTTGATTCTTGGCGCTGCTACCACCAATTCACTCCAGAGCTCGTGCTACAGCTGAGCTGGAGAAACAGCTGGGGCCAGACAGGCATATCAACACACCACCTAATCCTCAGCCCCAGTCCTGCGCTGACTCAGCAACTCCTCACCCCCATCCGCCTCACACACACCCCGACACACACTATCAGTACCTGTGAGACAGGTAATTACAGCATTTGCACGGGGGTCAGTGCCTCAGTTTCCCCTTGAACCAAGCACCAGCCTTTCAGTTGTGCATATGAAGGCACCTTTATTTACAGTTGTAAAATTGTTTCATGCTCCTCTGTTGACTGCAGGGCTCCGCCCAGGGCTCTTCCTGGTAGTGGACTCAGTCTGTGCAAACTCATAGATCCCAACACACACAAGTCTTTAAACCTAAAGACTTCAACTCCTCACCCCCTGTGCCAGGGACTTCCTCTCAGGCCTAGTTCCCCTGTCTGGAGGTGAGGTGAGGGCACCTGTCACCTCGTACCTGGCAATCTCTCTGGACTGAGCTGACTAGTTTGGAAGCTCCACAATATGTGTGGAGACATTCCTTTAATCTGGCCCTGTCTAGCTTTCCTTAGCAAAGAAGAGTAATGCCCAGTATTAGTTAAAACAATTAAAAGGTTCCTTTGTTCAAGCCTGCCTCTGAAGAAGACCAACTCTTTTACCTGGAAGCGTACGGGGTATTCCTAGGGTTTGCTTGAGTTGCTCTGCCGAACTTCTCCTCTCCACTCCTCCATTCCCTGTTCCGACACCTATTCCCTGTTCCGACACCTATACTGTCAATCCTTAGTTGACACTATTGTTGCTACTGTTGATCAGCTGTTTGGTGCTGCCAATCAGCCCCAACCCTACTGGGGGAATCCCTGCTTCTGTACCAAGCTGTGGGTGAGGGTTTTGCATAATAGCAGCAGTAACCAGGTCTCGAAGAAGAACCAGAGCTGCACCCTGGCAAGCCCTTGCTGGCACAAATTAAGCCCTCATAATGCCCTCTGCTTACAAAGGTGTAATGGTTCCCTGAACTTTGTGGGCGATGGTGGGGAACGACCGGAGGGGAAGGGGATGATGAGGGAGTAGCAGTGGGACAAGCCCCCACTGCTCACAGCGGTGGGGGAGGGAACAGCTCAGGACTCTCCTCCCGACAGTGGCGGCATCAGCCGAAGGCTCTTTTCCCAGTGTGGGTGGCAGCTGAGGCCAAGCAGCATGGCTGAAGTTGCACTCCCACACATGGACACATTCTGTGTGTTTTCAGATGAGAGGAGAACCTCCATGGCCATATGCATGGAACCAGCCACCTGTCTGAAGATGGAGCTGCTAGATGTACGCTCCTGTGAGCCATGGAGCACCCACTCATGGAGCACGGCCAGTAAATCCAGAGTGTTCCATGCAGGGCCAGCCAAATGTACGGTGGCTGTCTTGCGGGTGTAAAAACACCCTGTTGTGTGGGAGAATGAAGCTGCACCCCTTCTCCCCTTCCCAAATGCAAATTCAGTGGGAAAGAGAGCTATTGCTATCCCCCCTGCACCTAGCTTTGTGGTGAACATGTCCCTCCCAATAATTACACCCAGGAGGTCCCCTCCAGGGCCCCACTGGTTAAAGAAAGGGCAAGCGTGAACCAAACAAATACTTGACGTTTGCTACAAATTAGCAGAGAGTGCAGGATCTTTAAAATAAGACAATCTGGGATCACATGGGAAGGGAGTACAGTGGGAAAAGAATGGCTGTGTTTACACGGACCTCCCCCCCCCGCTGGGTGTGCAGGAGGGTGTGTGAAGTGTGGGGGCACCCGAGTAAATGGCACGGCGTGGGTGGGGGGATGGGTGTCCGTCTGTGCAAACAGCATGCACGCTCCCGACGCACACCCATGTCCACCCATCACCCACCCATGGAGCCATCTAGAAAACCTGAAGCGGCTCCGTGGGTGGAGGTGGGTGTGTGCCCGTGGAAACCGGCACACACCCATCCCCCCACCAACTGCACCAGCACACCCATCCCCCCACCCACCGCTGCCCATGTAAAAAGGGCCAATGAGAAGGGTGAAACTCTGTCCCTTTTTACATGAGACGGGTCCACTCATGGCCACGCAGGTTTGCTCCATGGGCATGAGTGGGTGCCACTCGTGTGACTGCCGCAGTGGGTGGGTGTGCGTACGAGCGTGCGTGCTCCCACGAAACATGCATGCCCACGCACTGCCACCCATCACCTACTCATGAAGTCATTGGCCAAACCAGTGATTGCTTTGTGAATGGGGATGTGGGGAGGGATTGGCGTGTGCCCGTGTACACTGTCCCCCCGCACCGCCCACGCTGCCGCACACACACCGATCCTTATTAGATAATCCATTTAGTTCATAGCATTTAGAATAGTTAATAGCAGTTAGATTTAGTGTAGATAGATAGATATAATATTAGATTAAAAATAAAATTAAAAAACCCCATATAAAAACAAAAAAACCAAATAAAAAGCAAAAGAAAACCATATAAAACCCAATAAAAAACCAAAAAACCATATAAAAAACAAAAAAAACACCCATAACAACACTTCCCGAACGACCGAACGGAACAGCCAAACGACCTAGCCAAACAGCCTGTTCGGATGACCGAACCGAACAGCCGAATCCGAACTCAGCGAACTAGCCGAACTGAACAGCCGAACCAAACGCAGCTGAACCGAACGCAGCCGAACCAAACGGCCGAAACCGAACCGCAATCTGTTCACCCATCCCTACCGATCCCCCCTCCCGCCCCGGCACCTGCGGCCCATTTAAAAAGGGCCAGGGTTACTTGCAAAAGCACCATGCAAGCATGAGAGACATGGAGGGGAAAGGTATATGACAAATGCAGTCTCCAGATTCCTAAGGAAATCATATACCCAAAGAATAGCCACATTATTAAGAACAAATGGAGCTGGTGTAAGACAAACACCCTCAGGACAGGAAGAATCCAATGAATTAACAAATTGACTCAAACGGCATTACAAAGTTGGGTGTTCCATGGGGGGTGGGGGAGAAGAATTATGAAAGGGAGACCGATGGGAAGAATGGAGGAATTGCTGTACCACAGTCCCTCTCAGACTAGAAGTGAAACCTCAAGTGAAGGGCAATTATGCAATAACATGTCCTCGGGGAAAGTTTCTTTACAACGTCAGACTGTTTGCAGCTGGCTGTTGTCCTGAACTAGGATGTTTGCTATAGTCTCATCTGCAGATATTGGTTACGTACACAGGAAAAGTTTCCACCACTAAAGTCAATGAGAGGTCTGCCACTAACTTCAGTGGGTGGAGGATTGTCTCCTCAATCTAGGATTAAGCCAATCACACCGAATAGATAAACTGTTGGATATAAACCAAGGGACCAAGGTTAAAATCCATCTTAGCCACGATCTTGTTAGTTGGTCTTGGGGCCGGCCTCTCTCTCTCAAGTCCACAGCAAAGGCCCAGTCTTCAGCTGACTTAAGGCATGATGGCAGGATCCCCAAACAGTGGGATTCTGAGCACAGATAACTATCAGTGTGAGGCTCCAGGAGCAGGTCTCAAATATAGTCAGGACCTAGACTGTTCAGTGCCTGAAAAGTAGCAGCACAATCTTAAATTCAATCTGCCTCTCTCCAGGTATCCAAGGCAGAGAACACAGGATGGGCGTAATGTAATCACGGCTGCCCAATGCAGTAAACACTGAACAGACATGCTTGGAAGACAGGGATTGTAAAACACTTTGAACACTGAACGTGCCATAGGAACGGTAAGTACTGAATCCTACCCAACTTTTTGCCACCAGAACCAGTGGTCACCCCTGTTACTAGACCTTTTTCCCAATAAACGCAGTCTCTACATAGCCTCTGCTAACAATATTGTCATGCCAGAACTAGGGGAAACAAGTCTAGGGATGGGACTTTGGATGGATTTTCAGATTTGGATCTGTTACAGATTCCAATCTTTTTAATGTATTTTAAATGGATTCATATTATGAATCTATATTAAAAATAATAAAAATATTTTTAAAAGTTCATTGCACATGTGCAAAATGGTCATTGCCCTTAATCAAAATGGTGGCAATGTTATTGCTGCCATTTTGGTTAAGGGCGGCGTGGTAGCCATTTGTGCATGCGCAATGAATTTTTTAATATATTTTTATTATTTTTAATATGCATCCATAATACGACTCTGTAATGGATGCAGCATTTTTGTATTAATCCATAACTGCTGGGTTTGGACAATTACGGATTAATCCAAATCTGTAATGCCCATTCCTAGGAACTAGGCTACTTTGGGCTTTTTCACCTGGATGCTCTCCTTCCCCTTCCCCCCACCCCCCGCTGAGTGTGCGTGTGGGTGTGCACAGCGGTGGGTGGGGAGATGGGTGTGTGCCCATGGAAACGCCACGGGCAGTGG
>QEPC01013865.1:22665816-22675887 GCA_003113815.1 Sphenodon punctatus
CTGTGTACTTATTAGATAATCCATTTAGTTCATAGCATTTAGAATAGTTAATAGCAGTTAGATTTAGTGTAGATAGATAGATATAATATTAGATTTTAAAAAAACAACCCATATAAAAACCAAAAAAACAAATAAAAAACAAAAGAAAACCATATAAAACCCAATAAAAAACCAAAAAACCATACAAAAAAAATAATAAATCACCCATAACATTTCCCGAATGGCCGAACAGAATGGCTGAACCCGAACCCGGCGAACTAACCAAACGGCCGAACCGAACGCAGCTGAACCGAATGGATGAACCGAACGGACGAACCGAACGCAGCCGAACCGAACGGCCGAACCGAATGCAGCCGAACCAAACGGCCGAACCAAAAGCAGCCAAACCGAACGGCCGAACCGAACCGAATGGCCGAACCCGAACCGCGATCTGTTCGCCCATCCCTATCTTTGACTCCAACCCCTTCTCCAAGACAAGATATCCTCTGCCTACAGTATCCCAGGCTGATTCTTGTCAAGCCGGGTTTTGAAAACATCCAAGTAAGAAGCTTCCACAACCTCCCCGGGCAACTTATTCCATTGGCCAAGAGTTCTTACGGTTAGGAAGGTTTTCCTAATATCTAACCAAAATCTACATTGCTTCAGTTTAAGCCCATTCCATCTTCTTCTGTCTTCTGTGACAGCAGAGAACAAATGTTCACCGTCATTTTTGTGGCATCCTTTTAGATATTTGAAAACCGCTCTTATACTTCCCCTCCCGCTTTTAGGCCGTTTTTAGATGGGAAGCGCCCATGTGGGTCCACCTACCTTTCACGGATCTGTGCACCTGTCTGAAGGTGGTGTGGGTGGCGGCACACTTGCATGCCCCACACACTGCCCACCCATACCCCTGCATGGAGCAACCTGGGGTTTTCCTCGTTGCTCCCTGCCGGGGCATAAACGGATGGTGCGTGGGTGCAGGCGCATCCCCAGCACACCCCCATCCCCCACCATGGGAATGCCTCCCCCCTCACTGGAAGTGTGCTGGCGCTCCACCCAGTGTACATGGACCCGCCCAGGAGGCGGGTCTATCTAAAAACAGTCTTAGGGTGTCCTTAGACATAACGTCGACGGGTGTCTGAATGTGTGTTTTGACCTTGATATGAACTCCATTTTGGCCCTGTGTTGACCATGTGGCGCTGCTTAGACGCACAGCCCATCTTGGGGCAAATCGGTGTTTTGCTCGCCACCCGGCGATCTCAGCACGCAAGCACTGCCACCGCGTTCCCCGTGTTGTACCTGATAACATGCCACGCAATATCATTAGCGACAACGTTGGCCACGTGTTCAGCCAGAACAAACAAATTGTCCTTGTGATGCAATGGTGTTCACATTGCGTGTTCAACGGGTGGCCAAATTGGTGTTGGGATTGTTAGGGTGCACTGCTTACACACAACGGCCAAACACACGCTTAGGGGTTTTGACACCCGATCTTTGTTATGTCTAAAGATGCCCTTAGTCTTCTTTTCTCCAAGCTAAACACACACCCAGTCCATTAAATCTTTCCTCAAATGGGTCTAGCCTCTTTAGAGAATATCTACACAGAGCTGGGAGAAACAGCTAGCATAGTTACTGAGAAACAAATGCCTGGGGATAATTCAAGAAGCTTATTTTCAGTGAGAAATGTAGGATTACAGCTCATTTGGCACAGCTGTTCTGTATCATTCACCTTCTCACTGGCAAGGGCATAGCTAGGTTGGGATGGCCCCTGGTAAGAAGATGGAATGGGCCAACCCATGCCACAATCAGGAAGTCTCTGCCCCTGCTCAAACCCTGGGCACTGGTGGTGGGGGCAGCTGCATCGGACACATCCACGTGCCCAGATGTAGCTACACCACCTGTTCCTACTATAGCGACGCCCCTGCTAACTAGATTAATAGAATCATTCTGGTTGCATAAGTAACAGAAGATTCATTATGAGAGTTTGCATCTTTTGAAACCATTATATTCTGAGTGCAACAGAGGAATGCATTTGGTTTGGCCCATACAAGCCAAATTTATTCAGAAAATTTCTACTTCCCAAAGGAGCCCTCTCCAACTGCTTGGAAACACCCCACCCCCACCCCCAAACCACGTATGGTAAGAAGAGAAAACACCATAACAAAAATTAACACATGCGAGAAGTTACAAGGATCAATCCCACCTAAAGGTCTTAAGTAAAATTAATCTTATATGAGAAGCAGCTTTACCATTAGGGAAATCTCCGTGGGACCTCATGACGGCAGGATTGCTCAGTATATCTCTGGTAATAAGGTTAATCCTGGCCGGTACTACTTATCATAGCCAGAGTTATGGAGGAGTAATGGTCAGAGAGCAGAAGGTAGTTAACTAGACTATGCAAAGAATGCTACCTTGCAGCAAGGAATATTAATTGTGATGGTGCTGCAGCTGGTAGGAAATGAGAGCAGACGAAAATAAAGGAACTTTAAAACGGCACTTTCCCCCAAGACAAAGGTAGAGCTGATGGGGTGCGAAACCGAGATTGTTACTAGGCAAAAATCCGACCGCTATCACGGAGCGGAGATGAAAGGGGTGGAAACATATATTATTTTAAATTGAGCTGCTTATACTGGGTCAATGCTGGGAGAGAGATTGTGGAGGAAAACTGTACAGGCTTTGAAGGTTATTCTTCAAAGAGAGTTATAGTGTAGAACATGAAGAGTGTATGATCCGATGCTTCTGCTTGCTAGTGCAGCAACGTTCTGTCTGTAGTTAAGAAAGAGCCGTCTCGTCTCCCAATCACACATGCACACACACAAAAGAGCTAGACCAAAATTTAGGATGGTAAGACAAAGCAGAGGCGGGGAGCGGGGGGATATCTAAATGTAGGCACTGAGAGTACGACCACCAGGTGGTTGGAAGAGTCTGACATATGGGGAGCTTAGAAGAAGATCAGATGGCAAAGGGGATGATTGAGTGGATGCCAGCAGGGAGGAGGCCACATGAAAGACCAAATCCAAGAAATTGGGTCTCTGTATCCAAAGCTCTAGGTGACAAGAGTTAAAGCAACGAGATAAATGAATCCGCTCTCAATGCTGCAATGATGATGGATAGGGCTCGTGGTATCCACAGCCAAAAGAGTGCTGAGAGGTTCCGGAAAAATCTAGAAAGACTTTCTGCTTTCCCCCGCCCCCCTTCCTCTGGGTGCGTAAGGTGCCATAGAGAATAAGCTGTTGTGTTTTATTTGCTGCTGTAAGAGCCATTTTACATTGAATGACTTTGTAACATATAACTAACTGTGAAAGCTAGCAGCACATTGTGGGTTCAATCCTGCCAGATGCCTAGTGCCACTTTTTAAGAGCTGTGCTCCAAACCAGAAGTCCTTTTATAAGGGTTTACACACACACAGTTTTTCTCTGCCTTTTTTTAGACAAACTCCCATTCAAACTAATGTGCGTTTGCCTTGATAAGGTTAATAGGCTTAATAGACACCACTGAAGTAATAGATGTTGAGAGTGCTCAGCACATCACAGGATCATATCATACCCAGCATCAAAGCAAGTCTGAAAGGTTTCCAGCCCAGCCAAACTTTTATCTATTGATAGCACCTTACTGGAGTTCTTCACCATCCAATTGCCTTCTGACACTGGGTCTGATCCCAATGCCCTGTGGACTAATACATGCAGCACTCACAGAGTGCGCATGCATGCCACACGCCCCCACAGCACAGGGCCCACAGCATGCATGCAAACCATGCGGTTGTGTGCGCATGGGGTTCGCCCTATTGCCTGTAAGAACAGCGGAATACAGTATGGTGTGACTATCATTTCCCAAACATTCTGGGCTGTACTAAATACTCCCCAGTGGTTGCATCCCCTTGGGGAACCCTCCTAAAGGTGGTTGTATTTGCAGCACTTCTAGTTGGGGCTCCACCCCCTGCCCTGGTGAAAACAGGGACCCCTGTGGAGCCCCTGGAAGCAGAGGTAATAGTGGGACCCAGGGTGATCACCCCTGGTCACTTAGTGGAAAGGTTGGTCCCAAGAGTATTACAATTAAAAGGGGCTCTTGCCTACAGATGCATAGTCTCAGAATGAATGTGTATTTCTACCATAAATTTTCTGGATCCTGATTGTATTACATAAAAACTAGGGATTGGAATTCAGATCTGGATTAAATCCGGATTAAACTTCCCAGTTACGGATCAATCTGAACTGAACAGGACCAGCACGACAACAAACCTGTTTCAGTTCAATTCTAAACATTTTTTTAAAATAACAATTACTCCACATGCACAAAACAGCCACTGGATCATTTGCCACACGCCCGGCCGCCATTTTGTGTATGTGCAGACTCCCTCTGCCCTTTCTCAAAAGGGTGCGCAGACACAGAACAGTCTGGTGACTATGTTGCGCATGTGCAGAATTTTAAAAAAAACATTTTTATTGGGTTTTATATATAAATGACTGGGCATGCATAAAGTGGCTGACCATTCTGCACACGTGTGCCCTTTTTCAAAATAGCAGTCTCACCACCATTTTGGGAAAGGGCAGCCAGTCTGCACCTGCGCAGTGGCCATTTGGCGCACGGATGAGGAGGCAAGGGACTGAAGTGGGACATAGGTAAATGTACAGCAAAGGCAAATTCAAGAACCAGGGCAACTATTTGGCATAAATAACAAAAGAGCATCCAAGACTGACTTCATGCCCCTGGTATATTATTGTTTCTTTGTGTCTATGTGAACCTTTTGTCCATGAAATGGTTAAAACCTAAGGTTACCCATCCAAGGAGTAGAAAATGAAGGTTCTCAGTTTGATGGACAACAGCTCAGAGATCCCTGATGTCCCAAAATATTAGGTTTCTCTTCTAATAATGCTGGAAATATTGCCTACTGTCATGATTAATCTTAGCAGCAGCACAGGCTGATTACAGGTGACGCAGTCACACAGCAGTGCCTGTGTTGGTTTCCACACACCGTCAAATTTGCTACAAATGCAGGGGTGAAGGGGAAAGAACTGTGATACAGGTTTCCCAGTGGCTAATAAATTGTGACATGAGAGAAGGAAACCTTTATTTTAATTCAAAAAACAAAAGCCAAATAGCAAAACTTATGTACGTGCTGAACTTTTTTTTTTTTTCCCACTCTCTCTCTTTTCCTCAAGTGGAAAAAATTCACTTGCTACTAACAACTCTTGGCTGGCATCAAGGGAAAGTGGAGGTATTTGCAGATGTGGAGGAAGGCATACAAAACATTTTTCAAATCAAAGGCTTGAATTATTGCACTGGGTTCATGAAGTTTCACAGGCATGTAGATACCCCATTGTCTGCCGCCTGGAACAAGCTGCCCTTTCTTCAAGAAGGAAAAACAACTCAATGCTTCTCACAATCCGATCTGTATGTCTCAAGGAGCTATCTATATTTTGAAATTCTTTGCATTGTCTGGGCTACGGGTGTGCTGTTTTGCCCCAACAATAGCAACATTGATTTTAGAATTTTTGAATTTGGGTTGCACAGAACAAACTGGGAAACAAAAACTGCCTGCTCTCAGTAGTACAACAACAGTGCTCTTACACAAACTCGTCTTGCCTTGCCATTTTACATAGCTGGTGATCAATACTGCTCATTCAGTCAACGTTATTAAAGTCATTTATCAGTCACTTTTTTTTCCCTTT
Organism: Sphenodon punctatus; assembly: GCA_003113815.1. Taxonomy (NCBI): domain Eukaryota; kingdom Metazoa; phylum Chordata; class Lepidosauria; order Sphenodontia; family Sphenodontidae; genus Sphenodon; species Sphenodon punctatus. The sequence goes on from QEPC01013865.1 coordinate 22,671,465, forward strand.
TGCGTTAATAAAAAGGATTTTGCCGACAAAGTTATGTCATCTTCCGCTCACTCGGTAGTGGCACAGATAATTAGCTTTGTTGTGTCCCCTCCAACAATCGGGCCTTGTTTATGAACTTACATTTATTAAGTGAAAGTATTTGGAAACTGATGGTACATTGAAGTTTGGTTGCCATGGGCAATAATCGTCCCCCAAAAGTCATGACCTCCCTGTTATGCAGCTAGTAACTAATTGAAATGATACAAATTACTCCGATTCTCTGTCTGCCAATTTAGAGGCTGGTTGTGGTCAAGGGTCAAATGAGCTCCTATTCATGAAGCTATGTTTGAAGTGGCTGCTGCCATAGCGAAGCGTTCGGTGTGGACGCTGCGACTCCTTTGGACGTTACCACATACTGTGGCGAAGAGTGTTGCAGTGATAGTAAAACAATAAGATGGGCAAAGCTACCTTCATCCAACAAATCAAAAGCTTAGCCTTGTCACTCAGCTTGTGTCCGTTGTCACCAATCCTGGACATGGTTTACTGGGTAGAAATAAACACCATATTCATCTAGGAAGGTTCATTTAGGAAGCCTACACATTTAATTGGCTTGACAGTGTCTTATAAGGAAGGTTAAGGATAAGGAACACAAAATAGCTCTTACACCTAGTTGATTAGGATGAGGAGTGGGATAAGCTAAAGGTCTGTAATCTATGTGGTGCATCTTCTTTTTTAAAAAAAAAAATCACGACGGCTTGACAGTGCAAGAGTAACGACACTAAGTGTTAATCTAAATGAATCTGGAGAGCGTGGCAATAAAAAGTTAATAATTTACAGAGAATTTGTCCTTTAGGAAATTCTAAGTGAATGCAGAGAATTTTGCTCAAAGGCTTACTGAGCGGGTGCTAAATGCAGCGGTTTATTGGGTGTGCCTTTGTAATACTATTAAAGATATTTCTTTTCTTTTTTCTAAGCACCTACAGCTTTAAAATGTCTAAATCTATCAAAACTGTGATAGAAGTTATCACACCACATGAACAAGTCAAGACCACTGAGATAATGAAGATTAACATTTTCCAGGTTTCAGCAGTACTATTGGGAAGATTTGTCCAGAGTCTTATGTGCTGTATGTTCCCAGTATAATTTTTGTCAACACTCGAGGTGCTCCAGGACAACTGAGTGCATGTTTTGTTTCTCTCTGACTATAGATTACAGTGACGATTTATACAAGCCTGATAAGTAGACTTTTTCTTCCTTTTCCCAGGTACGGAGTCTGGGGGTGCTCCTTGACTCGAAACTCCACTTGGATGCTCAGGTGGAGGCTGTGGCAAGGAGTGCTTTCCACCAATTACATGTGGTGCGTCGACTTCAGCTGTATGTTTCGGACTCTGACCTGGCCACCGCCATCCATGCCTTCATCACCTCTAGTCTTGACTACTGTAACGCGCTCTACGTGGGGCTACCTTTGGTGACGGTAGAGACTGCAGCTGATGCAGAACGTGTCGGCCCGTCTCCTGGTGGGATTGGGCTGCCGGGAATATATTACACCAGTTCTTCGGTCTCTGCAGTGGCTGCCTGTAGTCTTCCAGGCCCGATTCAAGGTGTTAGTGCTTACCCATAAAGCCCTAAATGGCCTCAACCCAACCTATTTGCGGGACCGCATCACCCTCCAGGTTCTGGATTGGCCCCTCTGGTCATCAGGGGGTACTCTCCTGTAGGTCCCCTGAGTCTGTCGGGGGACCACAATGGAGTGGGTCTTCTCGGTGGCCTCCCCATGGCTGTGGAACTCCCTGCTGGTGGAGGCCTGTTTGGCCCCGGATCTCCCCTTGTTTCAACGCTGTTGCAAGACGTGGCTGTTTTGCCTGGCTTTTGGGGGGGAGGATGGGGTGGGAATGGTTTAGGGTGGTGGGGATTTTTTATACCTCCTTTTGTTGTATATTTTAAAAGTTGTTTTTAATGTTATTAATTGTTCGATATTGTTCGCCGTCCAGAGCTGCCTGTGCAAGATGGGCGGGTTAAAAATGCTTGAAAATAAATAAATAAATAAATCTCTTTTTTTTCCTTTTTAAAAAAGCAACACTAAGTAAAATGTCATTTAAAATAACAAAAAAGCGATGCAAGCAAGAGCCGCTTCAGTTTCTCTAGATGCCTCCATGGGTGGGTGATGGGTGGACATTGGAGTTCTTTTATACCCGGGGTGAGGAACCTTCTACCCTGATGCAGGCCCCTTTGAAACATGGTATAAGCTCTGTCGTCCAGGTAAATCTGGATCATCTATCTAGGCCATGGGTCCATTCCCCTGTCCTTGAGTGCATGCCCCTCCTCTCCACTCCCTTCTCCTGAGCTCACTCTTTCAGTGATTGAGGGACGGGACTGGATCCACGGGCCAGATCCTGGAGCTGAAAAAGGGCCAAATCAAACCCGCTGTGGGCTGAGTTTGGCCCACAAACTGGATGCTCCCCACTCCTGCTTTCTACGTCGTCATCATGTATGCTCAGCATACAATGTCCCATTGAGCCTTATACTGCAGGAAATCAGTCCTGTAACTCCTGCCTATAGCAGAGATGGAGACAAAGTAGCTTGGATGTTATCTTTTATTGGACTAACTATACTTGGTGACTTTAGAATATGCAAACTCGGGGCCACGCATGCCCCTTCCTCAGGCATGTGACAAGTCAGACTCAGAAGGATAGACAGAGCCAATGCAGGACCAATCTTTATGAGGAGACAATCGCTTGGGGAGTGACTAGGCCAAGTGACCCAAGTCAGTACCTCCTCTCATATAGACCTGTCTTGGATTTGCTCAGTGTATAGTTATGACTCCTTATATTCCTGAGGAAGAGGCCTAAGGCTTGCATAATCTCACCAATTACAGTTGGTCCAATTAAAGAAATCATCTGAAACTACTTTGTCTCCATCTCTTTTGTTTGGGACCAACACAGCAACCACCCACTCTCTCTAGACTGCACATGGTAGGACAGAGATTCTGATCTCAGCAGTTTTGTGAAACCAAAGGAACTGCTCCCACTAAAGAGAACAACAAAACACCCAGTGATTCCGGTGGGACTGGATCAGGCTTATTCTGTGTAGCTAAGATCAAAATGTAGCACAGACTCTTAGGCTTGACTGTTAGACTTGTTATTTGGTTTTGATCCAGCCAGTTTCTGTGAACTCCCTTAAGGTCGCTCATATCTGCTCTCTGTGCTCTAATGTACAGAGCCCAAAGGCGTGAGTGGGACAAAGAAATTAGTCCTTTTCTGTCCCAAAGAGCTTACAAGCTAAACAGTTCACCTCACTTCACAAGAGAAGTGTAAATATTGAAATCCTCAGCTCAGCTCAATGTGCAGCAGCTGCATGTGCTAATGTCATTCTGATTCAGGCTATGTCAACAATGTCATTCTTTTAAAAAATCCTAAGGCAGTAAGAAATTGTGCTCTGGGACTCTCATTGGGTTTCAAATTGTTTATTACACTATCATTATCCTCACTACAAACACAACCCAAATTGCAACCTGGAAATTACAACGTGACAACTTGGTTAGTGGTACGTATAATTATCTACACTTAGCTATTAAGAACATACATAGTGCCATACTAGGTCAGACCAATGGTCCATCAAGCCCAGCATCCTTTCTTCAGCAGTGGCTAATCTCAGTTGCTTAGGGGAAGTACCCAATGGGCAACCCTTTCCCTGCTGTTCACTCCCAGCTCCCAACAGTAAGACGTTACATCCCCTAAAGCTACTTGGTTAATAGCCATTAATGGACCTACTCGCCAAGAACTTATCCAAATCCAGCTACACTACTGACCTTGACCACATCCACTGGCAACAAATTCCACAAATTATTTGTGTGTTGAGTGAAAAAATACTTTCTCTTATTTGTTTTAAATTTGTTACCAGTTAGTTTCATGGAGTGTCCTGTAGTTCCAGTACTGTTTGAGAAGGTAAATAACTGTTCCCTATTTACTTGTTCCACATCACTCATGATTTTATAAACTTCTATCCTATCCCCTCAGTTGTTTCTTCTTCAAGCTAAAGAGCCCTAACATATCGAGCCTTTCTTCGTTAGGGTTGCCACCCGTGGTGGTTTTTTACCTGACACTTCCATAAGCCAAAATGGAAGTGTCAGGTAAAAAATGACTGAAGGTGTCAACCCTACTCTTCGTACAGGAGCTGTTCCATACCCTTTATCATTTTTGCTGCCATTCTCTGTATCTCTTCTAGTTCAGCTATGTCTTTTTTGAGATGGGGCGACCAGAACTGCACATAGTACTCAAAGTGCGGTCGCACCATAGATTTATTTAGAGGTATTATGATATTTTCAGTTTTATTCTCTGTCCCTTTCTAGCGAGTAGGTGGATAATTCCTAACATGCTTGCTTTTTTGATGGCCGCCACACACTGAGCTGAGGATTTCAATATATTGTCCACAATGACTCCAACAT
>QEPC01013865.1:22682180-22695961 GCA_003113815.1 Sphenodon punctatus
TTTTTTTGCTATCCATTTTAGCGCTACTTGGAACCCTAGTGGTCATGCTTTGCTCTGCAGCATAGGTAGTGTCTCCAAATAGGAATGGGAAGATAGGGAGAAAGGCTCTTCCCATGGCAAGCAAAAGAATATTATCTCACTACTTCCACTTAATTGTCCATAATCACTTATGCATCATTAAGTGGTTTGTGTTGTGTTTGTGACAATCATCAACCAAGTCATTTTTATTGTCTTTTTAAATTACCATATGGAATAAAAATTTTGCTCTCTTCATCCCAGAACAATCTGAACCAGCGCTCTTGCTTCCAAAATAATTACTTAGGTTGGCGTTATGGAGTTTTCCTTTGGCCTGCAAGGACCGAAAGTGTTTTGTGCCCAGAGGGAAGAGGATATTTTTTTACACTCAGCAGAACCTCTTCTGGACAAAGAAGCCGGAGCACTTACAGGCTCTGAAAAGCAGTGGGATCTCACCTCATGCAAACTCAGCTTGGAACAGAGGTAGTGAGCCAGAGCCTCATTGGTGAAAAGGTGTATTGACTGAACCCGAGGGCACTGGAAGAATTACATTCATGGGATGGAGGGGGCAGGAGAGCCACTTTGCCCTGGCCTTTTTTGATGTGACCTCATCCCTTTACAAACATTGTGACACCATGAGACTTGGAAAAGGGGTGGAACAAAGGGAGTCCCCACTCATTTCCGACATCACAACACTTGGAAGGGGTAAGGCCAGGCAGAAGCCAATGGGGGAAACTGCATCCCCTTTCACCTCTCTTCCTGGCACCGATGATTGGAAGGTACTCCAAATCATCCCAGTAAGGATGTAGTGCTCCCCTTCACATCCTGAGAAGAAATTTCTTTCAGCTGAAAGGTAAAGCAATGTAACTACTCCACTTTGGGAATGTTCTCACTGCAGCTCCAAACTGATGTATGTCCCAATAATGGCCATGCCACAATAGAGCACATGATGAGACATATTCCCTGAGGCCTTGTTCACATTAAAGTTACTTCAATACAGAAAGAGGAGTATGTACTCCTAATTTTTCCAGAGCACATACTTCACCTCCTACCCCTTAGTGCAGTTAACATGTCAACAATTCTGAAATAAAAGCAATTTAAGGTGCAACTACATCAAAATATCTCTTCTTCAGAATATACCCCATGAGAGCCTTTGATTGCCTACTATTCAATGGGAGTTTCGGGTGCTCAGTGGGCTCAGAAGGAACAACGTCTGATTCGCCAGGCTGTTACATAATGGAGTTACACCAGCATAAAAGTGGTGTAATACTCTGGCTAATTAGCCGCACTGACTATGTCTACAGGAGGCTTAAAATAAAGTAGAGTGTGATTTTAACATGTGTCAGCTAAATCATTTTAACTAGTCTTTGTTAAAACAATCATGCTGACAGGCTACCATGTGTGAATATGCGTTAGCTAGAACTCTGACGTTTTCCTCAACTAGCTTACATACTTTTAAACTAAGTGAATGCACTGAGCTACTTTTAAACACGGTAGTCCGACTGAAACACTTGTAGTTGGTGGTTGAGAGAACACGGCCATGGACTGTCATCCTGAAACTATTTACTCAACGAGTAGTCCCAATAAGACTACTTCTCAGCCAGTGGTTGTACGACTGGAACTATGGTAGACTATCTACCCTGGCATTCTAATATGTATAAGCTAACACATCTTGGCACGTGTGGAAAAAACTCACTCTTTATCACATGTTAATTTCTCACACAAGCATGTCCTTCCTCTGCAAAATCAAAAGCAACGCTCCCTTCATCCATCCTAAAAAAAAACCAGCACTTAAAACTCTATTTAGAAAAGAGACAAATATAGTCCTGTAAAATAGCTGCTTATCAATTTATATATCTCTTTTTTTTTCTATTTTTTTTTTTACTTTTGAGCTCAACATTGAATTCAGTTCCAAGGAATAAAACTCGGTGAGCAAGCATGAGGGTTGCAGGAAGCACGGTTATGAGCATTCTTTCCTTTGTATGTCTGAATTGTGATTTTGATTTACAGATTAGGCAATTATAGCTGCTTTCTTATGTGAGTGAGAAGAAATAAATAACAGAAGGAAACCAGCAATTTAACTCCGGAATTGTTGCACTGGGGTCAGTAGAGTTACCTCAGAGAGGAAAACTGGGTCCCAAGAGACAGCCAACCCTGTAAGACACTCTGGGAGAAATTCTCAACTGGTATAAGCCGAGCAACACTCCAATCAAATTACTGACGATACTCTGATTTACACCAGCTGAGAATCCTGCCCGTAATTTATGCAGCAACACTCAAACCTGAACAGGACACCAACTTCCAACTTAATTGAAAGGCATTAACACCTTTTTTACGAACACACAAACACACACTAAGGCATGGAAAACACTTGGGCCCCCAAGAATAGCACAGCAGTAGGGGAAGCGCCACACTAAGCTGTGGAAAGCCTAATTTTCAAAAGGATTTGTGTCCTGTGCGGCATCTACTGTTTATCCATCTATTTTTCTGTGTTGGGATTTTCAGTATTGCTCTCCCATCCTAGTGTGGAAGCAATACACACTGGGAACATTACCCAAATACATTTTAACATGATGGACCATAAAAACTCAGAAGGAGAGGCTATGTTCTGTCAAGTCAATGATATTGTTTCTCCCCAGCCCCCTAAATACAGTACATAGGTGTCTAATTTGCATTTTAAAAAAGCCTATAAACATGTATTTACACAATAAAACGTAACCATCTCAAAGAGCCATTACTGTCCATTGTGTATTGTGTCAACTAATTCCTCCCTTTCCCCTCCCCCCTAGGGAGCTTCTCTGAGTCGCTCTTAAACACTTCTTTTCATTTGAATTCCCTAATTCCCTTCCTCCCAGCCTTTAAGGTCCTTGGCTTCACAGCAATTGTTCCTCTACACCAAAGAGGAAAGAGTACGAAAAGAGTATGAGAATTATTCCCTTTGGGTCAAAGTTCTTTTGTTCCCTACCCCAAAATTGCTCAGGTCAGTCAGAACGGTTGGCCCCTGGGTTCAGATTGAGAGATTGATAAACAGAAGGCCTCGTGAACCCTGGAGTTGGAAGCGAACCCAGAAGGCTTTTTAAGTCAATAGGTGTCTTTAGATGGACCACCCCCGGACCTGCTCTGTGCGTGACCAGCCCTGCATCCCCACACTCAGCCCCAACAGTGTCAGGTTTAAATGGACCCATCACTGCCACGACCGGCAATTCGCCCTCATGGCACCCCTCTCCCTCCCCAACACCATAGAGCTGTAGGCAGATGGGCCACCACTCTAGGCTGCTACCCACAGTTCTATGACATTGCCGGGGCAAACCCAAGCATGAAGAAGAGCTTCAACGGCCCATCCATCAAGTAGATGGGCTACTGCTCCACCTCCAGCTGGTGCTCTGCGTTTGGGCAGCCCACTCCGCTTGTGGTGCTCCAGGAAGTTCCGGAGCATTGTCAGCAGAGCTGCCCCAGAGCACACAGACTGCCTGCCCCGGCTCTGCTCCACCTCACCCTTGGGCGGGCCATCTTTAAATGGATGGCCCGCTCCGGGGTGAAGCGGAGCACAGCCAGGTCAGTGTCCGTCTAAAAACACCCGATGTGCTATCCCAGGCCCATTGCAGACAGAGGTTCCAGCCAAGGACACTGGCTTGCAGAATTATATTTGGTGGTGGAAGGAAGGGTGGGAAAGTCTCTTTGCCTCACCCCTTTCTGATGTGACCACGGCCCTTTTACAAGCATCACGACATCACAATCGCACTCCCTTGCACCCCACTCCTGGAAGCGATGGTCCTAACTGTGAATTGCTCTTCCCAGCTTCTGAATTCTGACGCTGACTGAAGGTAGAAGGAGCTGAACTCCAATGGTCACTCCATCCCCACTCCAGTGACCCTAATCCAAACATGGCTCCCAAACATTTTGCCTGTGTGACTCCATTTTGAGACTTAAATATAATCAAATCCATGGAAGCATATCAAATATCAATATGGATTGTGACTTCTATTTGCGTTCTGCCCATGTCCAACCCCTACCAATCAATGTCTGACTATGGTCTCCACCCGGTAGCATGCAGCACATTTGCTAAATGGCTTGTCCAACCACCTTATGCTGTGCTATGTGCCCGTTATTTCTATAAAGCGGGGGCGCGGAAAATCAGTTCAAGCTCTGAGGGCCGCATAGAAGATGGGGCCAGGGTGCCTAAAAGATGTGCTCACAAAGAGGAGTGTCCAGATCATGGATCTGTACCGTGGGTCTGTCCCCCTATCCTTGCGCGCAGGCCTTCATCCCCGCTCCTTTACCCTGATCTCAGCCTTTCAGGTGGAATTTGGTACAACAGGCCAGACCCCGAAACAGGAATGGGGCCAAATAAAAGCAGTCACGGGCCTCAGAGGCTCCCCACCCCTGCACAAGAATCGCACCCAAAAGACTAAGGGCCAACGTACGACTGCCTTACTCACAGCAAATCTCTCCTTACCCCACAAGGGCTGTTCTCAGAATGAGGTGGGATTCAGCATGAGGGAATCTGCCCATAAAACTGTATGGCAGGGAGGCGGGGAAGAACCTCACGCCTAGGGGCCAAATGTGGTCCACGGCTAGATTTTGTTTGGCCCCTTTGCCTTCTCCTGAGCTGACTCTTTGGGTGCTTGAGGTTAGGAACTGGATCCAAGGGCCTTGGATCCAGTTCCTAACCTCAAGCACCCAAAGAGTCAGCTCAGGAGAAGGGAGCAGAGGTGAGAGCATGAACACAAGGACAGAGGGATGGATTCATGGCATAGCATCATCTGGGCCTACCTCTTCCTTCCTGCATCCTGAGCCCACCCATTAACTCCTCCCGCCTCCAACTTCTATGCAGCTCTCAGAGATGGTAATAATTGTCAAGGTGGCCCCCCCAGCCCTGGTGGATGGCATCTATATGGTGAAAGGAAACTCAAAGCTGTTGCCTTGTTGTTGTTTTTTATCCGTGTAGTCTGCAAGACTGTTGCGGAAACAACAAGGTAGAAGAACAAGAAACAAAACATCAGGGATTGAACCTGGGATCCTCAGAGCTTTACACCGGGCCTCTACAACCTGCATTGTAGGTTTAAATCCTATGTACTTTCCCCCACTAACTAGGCACAAGGGAGTGAGTTAATTTTGCATGTCGCCGGCTCCTTGTGCTTTTATGTCAAGAAGTTAGCATTTTTAAAACCTATTGCTTTCAACGTTAGAGTTGCTCGCTGGCTTGAAAAAGGTTCCCTAAACTATTATACTCTGGGGCTAAATTAATTGATGTACTTCAGTAAAATTCAATGAGGACTGACACGAGAGACAAAACCAGGGAGCCAGCGTGAAGCTGAGTGACACCCATTCACACATCTCAACAAATAACGATGGCCTGTTTATGCTGCATTACTCTTGTCTAATCTCCACATATTACTATAATTATTAACTATGGGTCCTAAAATCTATAGAGTTATCATTATTGTTATTATTATGAAACTCAATCCCATTTTAATGTCATAAAGATAAACCAAATCTCATTTCAATTAGTTGCAGCAGGAGGGAATGAACTTTAAACAGACATTTAATTTCTGGGGAAAAAAATTAGGAAGTTCTTCATGGAAATGTTATGGCATTTTGAAACAGATTAATAGTTCAGTATGAACACATCCCCCCTGCAGCTAAATGGCGGCTGTACTGCAATCGGGAGACAGGTTAAATGAGCAAAACCAGTTGATATCACTGGCTTGGATCTAATCAAATTGTATTCCTTTTTATGACTTTTTAGCTCTATTATTTTTTCATTCCACGTGCAGCCCGAGTGGTTACAACGGGTTACTCACATCCTGGTTTTGTCAGCTATTTGCTTAATTAAAAATAAACAATTTTCAAAGATATATTAGGATGTGTTCACACAAGCATAGCAGATCTGGGGTTTTTGCTCTGTAAGATTTTCTTTCGAGTAACCACCTCATCAGCCTCTTCTCTCACAAGCAGGGGTTAAATGGCTTCTCCCCTCCTGTGATCGCCCTCTTTGGGAACTTGCAGGGAACTGCTAGGAGCGGGGAGCTGGATTAACAAGTAGTCAGGGAGGCAGAGAGGCGATGAAGTGGAAATGCCGTCTGTGTTCCGTTTCCATCAGAACTGGGTGTTTCAATCGTTTTCCAGTTGGAATGATTGGGGGAAAAAATTAGCCATTTGCACATGCACGTACTACAGCTGCCGCCATTTTGTTGTAGAGCAGCCGTCATTTTGTTGTAGAGCAGCCACCATTTTGCACATGCACAAAACAGGTTAACCAGAATTCTAATTGAAATTTCACCATTCTTGTTTTCGTAGAACTGTTTGGCAAAAATGGAACAGCTGGTTCAAACAAGCCCTAGGCAGAGACACCGGGTGTTTTTAAACAAGCAAGGCTTTGGAGGGAGCAATGACCACTGAGTGGCACAGCTGCAGAGCATGGAGTGCGTGGGGAGGGATTCTAACCGGCAGTTCCCTCGGTGGCCACCATGTACACCTGCAGCCACCCACCGGACCCCCAAACAACTCTCACAAGGGTAGCCGTTCTCCCTTCCCCCCATCCATCAACACCCCCAGCCCCAAGCCCCACCCAACTGTCCACCCCCTGCCATGACACCCAGCCATCGACACCATGGAAACAAGAAGCAGCAGCAGGCACTAACCCTGTCCTGCCCATGACCCCGGGAGCTGGTGCAGACGCTGGCAGTTCCAGTCAACCACAGAAGCACATCCCGGGCAGGACACACAGGACTCACAACACACCACTCTCAGAAAACTCATGTCCTTTAAAGGCTCCAGCTAGGGCTGGGGGAAGGACACGGGGCCAACCAGGCTGTGGATGGCCGCGGTGCTGCTCAGGGCTTAGGGGCAGCAAGCCTCTATGGTAATGGTAGACCTATCTGCTGGCGTGGGTGGCTGCCCCCATTCATACAGGCAGGGCATACGTGGGCACCCGTTGCCATGCACTTTTTTGGCTTGCCCCACACAGCGCACTCTGGATTTCTCAGCAGTGCACTGTGAGTGGCCATGAGTGGGTGCTGAGTGGCTCACAGGACCACGCATCTCACCACCACCACCTTCAAATGAGTGGTCCGATGACTGGCTCCTGGGTGGCCATGCGTGGTAGCATCTCCACTGTGTGAAGAATACAAGGAAAGTAGGAAGTAAAGTCCACTGGGACAGCAGAGGACTGCATGGAGGAATATAAACAAGGAAAATCCCCCTGAACAGTACACACAAGCTGGAGTAGGAGTCTCCCTCCCCAGTTTAACCTCACCTGTTTGTAGAAGTGATCACCCACCCCCTTTTTTCCTCACTTTAACCCATGTGTTCGTGTGAACACAGGTGAAGTTAAAGTAGGGGAAATTAAAGGTGGGAACCCTCAGGCGCTAAATGCATCCAACAGATAGTGTTTCTTTGACCCCTTTCCAGTTCCTGAATCTCCTAGATTCAGTTTCTACTTCTAAGCACTGAAAGGCTGGGCTCAGGAGAGGAGAGAAGAGGCGAGGGCATGCACTGTACTCAAGGATAAGGGATGGATCTACGGCACGATGTGAAACCTCCTTTCCCTGAGCACACCCCAAAAACACCTCAGCTCCCAACTCCTACGCACCGTCACAGCTGATACTCATTTTCAAAGTGATCCCGGGAGGAAAAAGGTTTTCCACCCTTGCTCTGAACAAGGTTTGTGCAAATAATTCCTCGGGGGCAGATGGAGTACTTTATGGTCTGATCAGCTGAAGCTGAAGCATCTGATAGGTGCTGTGGAGGTAGAGTTCTTTCCCTTTGCTCCCATCACACAGGGCAGGGTACAAATAGCTAGAGCTGATGCCACTTCTGAGGTCCAAAAAAGAAACATCCGACAGATAGTAACCTTATTTCTAAGCGGAGCGGAGCACATTCCACCCTAGTCATCGGGGTTGGGTTCCGTCATCTTGACGCCGTAGGACCTAGACCCCAATGTGGTCAGCTGACCTGGCAGCCCTCCTTCCCCTTCCTCCTCAACTGGCAGATGAGAGTAGACGCTCTCCTTCCCTCCCCCACCTCCGCTGCTGCTTCTGGCTCCATGATGCTTGTGCTCTACTTGGGAAGGAGCTGCACCTGAGCCAGAATAGGGAGGAGAGGCCGGTCAGCCGTTCCCCTTTTCTGCCACTGCTTTTGCTCCAGCTGATGAAAAAACAGTATAGCCTAGTGGGCAAGGTGTTAGACTTGGCTCTAGTAGACCAGGGTTCAAATCTTGTCTTTGCCATAAACTCACTGGGTGGGCACAGGCATAAGGCAAGTCATCATCTTTCAGCCTCAGTTCCTCGACTGTTAGATGGGAATAATAATGACCTACCTCACATGGCTGTTGTGAGGATGAGCTAGATAAGGGTTGCAAAGCACTTTGAACACTGGAAGTGCTAGAGTTACGAAAAATGATTTCAATGCCCAAGGGGCTACCTCAAAGAAAGATAATTCTGCAAAAGCATGGACAGGTGGTCACCATATGAACAGCACCATCCCTCAATGTGGTGAAACAACTTCCTCCCTCAGTGTACACATCCAGCTCCACAGGACAGGGAGTTGGAGCACAGTACACAGAGAAAGTTGGAGCACAGTACACAGAGAAAGTGGGAGAGTTGGAGCACAGTACACAGAGAAAGTTGGCGCACAGTACACAGAGAAAGTGGGAGAGTTAGAGCACAGTACACAGAGAAAGTTGGAGCACAGTACACAGAGAAAGTTGGAGAGTAGGAGCACAGTACACAGAGGAATGAGTCCTGATGTGTGACGTAAGCCCTATGAATAAATAAGGTGTTCCAGCTGGCAGCCAGCCAGCCTTTTTCGGGAATGGTCCAAAACACTGCATCCAAAATGGAGGCAACTTTAAAGGCCCTTATTTTTCAGAAAGTGAGCACCATATTTGCATACAATTGCAGTGAAGGGGAGACATCTCACCACCACCACCGGAATTTGGATGACTAGGGACAGTCCCTCTCCTTAATTTTAGATCCATCATGGTTGTGGTACGGCCAGTGTTACAGAGAGGACAGGCTGTGCCACTCTACCACTGTGCAGCATTTAAGCTTCCTGGCAGTGAGAGGAGTGAGTAGAGCTGCACCATTTTGGGCAGATCAGATGCAGAACGTTGAGAGATCTATCAGAGAGGAGCTGGCCAGCCTCACTTTGAAGTGTTGGTTACTCCACTGGTGAGTATACAGCATGTTTTGCTAAATCAAACCTCTTTAAATCATCTCAGCATAGCTGCTTAAGAACAGAAGCACCCAACCATCAGGGGTGGGCAGCCGCAGACCTGGGGGCCAAATGTGGTCCCTAAGCACTCAGAGGGAGTGAAAAGGTCCCCCGCCCCTGGTCTCCCGCCCCTGCTAAATACTTTCAAAAATCTTGGGCCGCATCTCAGCATAGCAATACTGCCCTGTTCTGGGCCACTACCTTAGCCCTTTTTAAAATGAGATTATCTACCTGATTTCCAGAAAGCTTTTGCTTCCTTTCTATAAGAACGACAGCCAGTCTATAACTGAAGAAGAGGTGTTTTATCATATGAATGAGATGGAACACCTGGGTCATTCCGATCATCAAGCCTTATTTGCTTGCAATACCTCCTAATTGTTTCTGGAATCACCTCAGTGCTTTCCCTCAACAACACGTTTGTCTTCTTGTTATGCTATCCGCATAGTCGAGATTATCTGGGCCAGAGAGATTTGACGTATGCTCTGGATTTCCCCTGCTTCCTGATCTACCATCTGTGCTAGGGCAGGAAAGGAAAGAGATGGTTTTTATGGTGCTTACAAGCCCCACAGCTCTACAGATCCCCAGTCACAGCAAATTGTGATTTACTAGAGTTATTAAAACAAAACGGGGGGTGGGGAGAAGTGTTAGAAGGTCTTGTAAACCACAGAGTGCTGCCATTTAAAACACAATGAAATCTCAAGGGAAAGAAGCTTGTCTTGGGAATCAGTAAGTGCCTTTTCTCCAGAGATTCAGAGCATCTCTTTTGTTAAGCAAACATTGTTTTGGTGTGCGTCTTAATCTAACCCACAACATATTAACGACATTTAACCAATTAGCAATATTTGGTGACGTGCTAATAAAATAATTAGCAGGTAACACGATTGAACGTTTTATATCAGATCATGTAGCCGACGGGGAATTCGTTCACTTGTCGACGGAACGCCACCACTTCCAGGAGTTACTGCCACCGTCATCGTTGTCCTTCTGCAGTATTACCCAGCAGGGTGCCATAAGTTACAGAGCAGGGTGCCATTGTGCTAGACACAGGACAAAGAAACAACAAAAAGAGGGTCCCTGCCCCAGAGTACTTAGACAAAGACAAGATGGTTTGAACGATATCTTTTATTTGGACCAACTGCTGTTGGTGAAGCGGTTGAGCCACCCAGGGCCCTTCCTCAGGCTTGTAGCAAAGCCAGTCAGAAATATATAAACTGAGCAAAGTCACTTTGCCACGCATGGAAATCCGTGCTGTCGTCACGTCTGAAACAGCTGCCAGATGTTGGCCCAGGCCGTAGCCCGGGCCATGGTGGCACATGGTGGGCTGTGACTCTGGCCCATGGGCAAGTCGCAGTCCAGGCTAAGCGCTACAGCAGTCATACTACGGCAGCCCAGACCAGGGAAAAGCAGCCTGGCATGTTTTACACTTACCCTTGTCCAGGTCTACAGCGCTTCCGGGCAGCCATGGCAGCTTCATCGGCCGCCCTGGTCGCCCATCAGGGAGTGGGGAGGACTGCTCTAATCAGCACGGGGGTGGAGGCGGGACCGTGTGGATGCACGTACGCGCATCACTCTGCCCTCTCTCTGCCCGCTCCCCGGCCCGGCTGCCTTCATGTTTGTTCAGCAGCCAGGCCAAAACCTGCCCAGAGTGAGGGCCCTCATTCCGGGCAGGATTAAAGTGTGGTGGTGCTCAGCACCATCACCTTTGAAAACACCCTATGATTATTATTTATTTGTATGAAGAACAGAGCCCCATTGTGGCAGGTGGTGTATTCTAGGAGATGGCCTCCCTCGCTCTCACCTCTTCCCCCCTTGTCGCAATCCAAAACTCTGCCGCCAAGGTCATTCACTCTGCCCATCGCTTCGACCATGTGCAGCCTCTCCTCCTCTCCCTTCACTGGCTCCCCCTTCCTGAACGTATCCTGTTCAAACTCCTGGTTTTCACGTTCAAATCGCTCCATGACCAAGCTCCCCCTTACCTCTCGGACCTAATCGCCCTACGCGCTCCTGCGCGCGCTCTCCGCTCTTCCGCTGTCCCCTCCCTCGCTCTCCCTCGTTTCTCCTGCTCGCCCAACCGCCTTCGTCCCTTCTCCCTCGCTGCCCCGCATGCCTGGAACTCCCTCCCTGCCGACATCCGCCTTGCCTCCTCCCTCCGCTCCTTCAAATCCCTCCTCAAGACCCACCTTTTCCATGCTGCCTTTCCCAATGCCCGCTAGTCTTTCCCCTTACTCTTACTGTCAGCTCTCCTCTGCTGACTGCTGCTACCAACCTCTTTGTAACCAAGCCAAGTACACGCACCTGAGACCTTGCATCCGCCTGAATGTTTGTTTGTCTTCTCCCCAGTCTTTCCCACTGTCCCCTCTCCCTGTCTCCCTCCCTTTGTCTTTGACTTTTAGATTGTAAGCCACAGGCAGGGACCGTGTCTAATTCTATGTTCTGTACAGCACCAGGTCATACGACTGGTGCTTTATAAATGTCTAATAATAATAATAATAATAATGGTCCCTGCTCCAAACGTTTACAGTCATAAGGACAAAAGAAGTGCCAGACTGGGTCAAACCAATTGTCCATCTAGCCCAATTTCTTGTCTCCAGCAGTGGCCAATTTCGGTTGCCTCACAGAAGAATACAACAGAAAATAATAGAATGATCCATTCCTGTTACACTCAGCTCCCAACAATCAAGAGTCCCATCCCTCAAATAACCTGACTAATAACTATTGATGGACTATCTAAGATCTTATACAATACCTTCTCGAACCCATTGGCCATTACAACATCCTCTGGCAAGGCGTTCCACAGGTTGATTGTGCGTAGAGTGAAAAAAATGTTGAATTTTTTTGTTTTAAACCTGCTGCTAGTAAATTTCATAGGGTGCCCCCTAGTTATAGAATTTTCAGATGCTGTATATAAGGATAAGGGTGAGCCAGTCAATATAGTTTGATAAGGTCCCTCATGAGAGACTCTTGAGAAAATTAAACAGTCATGGGATAAGAGGCAATGTCCTAATGTGGACTGGTAACTGGCTAAAGATAGAAAGCAAAGAGTAGGACTAAATGGTCCGTTTTCAGTGGAGAGAAGTAACTAGTGGAGTGCCCCAGCCCCCAGGGATCTGTACTGGGACCGGTGTTGTTTAAGATATTCATAATGATCTGGAGAAGGGAGTAAAGAGTGAGGTGATCAAATCTGCAGATGACACAAAGTTATTCAAGGTAGTTAAAACCCAAGTGGAATGTGAAGAATTGCAGGAGGATCTTGCGAGACTGGGTGACTGGGCATCCAAATGGCAGATGAAATTGAATGTGGACAAGTGCAAAGTGATGCACATAGGGAAAAATAACCCAAACTATATACAGTGCTGAGTTCGAAATTAGGAGTTACCACTCAGAAAAAGAATCCTGGAGTCATTGTGGACAATACATTGAAATCCTCAGCTCAGTGCGTGGCGGCGGTCAAATAAGCAAACAGAATGTTAAGAATCATTCGGAAAGGGAGAGAGAATTAAACTTAAAATATTGTACTGCTTCTATATGGATCTATGGAATGACCGCACCTGGAGTATTGTGTGGAGTTTTGGTCGCCCCATCTCAAAAAAGACATAGTAGAACTAGAAAGGGTTTCGAGAAGGGTAAGAAAAATGATCATGGGTATGGAGAGAGGCTTGATAGGGTAGGGCTCTTCAGCTTGAAGAAGAGACAACTGAGAGTGGATGGATATGCTAGAAGTTTATAAAATCATGAGCAATGTGGAGCACATAAATAGGGAGTTGTTATTTACCCACTCTGAGAGTACTAGAACAAGGGGACACTTCCATGAAATTAACTGGAAGCAGATTTAAAGCAAATAAGAGAAAGTATTTTCTTCACTCAGTGCACAATTAATTTGTGGAACTTGTTGGCAGACAAAGTGGTCAAGGTTAGTAGTGCTAGTTTTAAAAAGGGATTGGATACGTTCTTGGAGGATAGGTCCATTAACGACTACTAGCCAAGTAGGTTTTAAGAGCATAACCTCTTACTGTTGGGGGCTGGAACAACAGGGTATGGATTGGCCACTGAGAAACAGATTGGCCACTGTCGGAGACAGGATGCTGGGTCAGAGACAAGATGCAGGATGATGGACCATTGGTCTGACTCTGACCCCGTATGGCACTACCAGCTTCCTGTTTACTTGCCCTGCACCACTCATGATTTTGTAAAGTTCTATCATCTCCCTTTCAGCTTCCCTCAGTCTATACAAGCCAGACAAAATATGGGGAACTGAAGGTACCACCCAGGAGCCACTTTGAAAAACAGTACAAACTCTAACAGGGTGGAGATGCTTATGGGGTGCACTCAGGAAGGGGCGGGTTTGGCTCATGGATCTGTACCATGCATCTGTCCCCTGTCCTTATCACTTCTCCTTTATTAATTATTATTATTATTATTATTATTATAAACATTTATATAGCGCCAGTCATGTACTTGGTACTGTACAGAAACATAGAAATAGATGCGGTCCCTGCCTGTGGCTTACAATCTACAAGACAAGGATGGGGAGACAGGGAGAGGGGACAGTG
>QEPC01013865.1:22696194-22742496 GCA_003113815.1 Sphenodon punctatus
GTGGGTCTTGAGGAGGGATTTGAAGGAGCAGAGGGAGGGGGCAAGGCGGATGTGGGTAGGGAGGGAGTTCCAGGCATGGGGGGCAGCGAGGGAGAAGGGTCGAAGGCGGTTAGGTGAGCAGGAGAAATGAGGGAGAGGGAGGGAGGGGACAGAGGAAGAGTGGAGAGCGCGTGCAGGAGTGCGTAGGGAGATTAGGTCCAAGGGGTAAGGGGGAGCTTGGTTGTGGAGTGTTTTGAATGTGAAAACCAGGAGTTTAAATAGGATACACTCAGGAAGGGGGAGCCAGTGAAGAGAGAAGAGGAGAAGCTGCACATGGTTGAAGCGACGGGCAGAGTGAATGACCTTGGCAGCGGAGTTTTGGCTTGTGATAAGGGGGGAGATGTGACAGCAAGGGAGACCAGCAAGGAAGAGGTTGCAGTAATTGAGATGAGAGATAACCATGGCATGAACAAGGGCTTTGGCCGAGGAGGTAGAGAGAAAGGGGCAGATCTGAGCAATGTTATGGAGAGCAAATTGGCAAGATTTGGCAACAGAGTCAATGTAAGATTTAAAAGAGAGGTGCGTGTCAAAGATGAAGCCCAAGCTACGGGCTTGAAGAACAGGATGGATGGTGACTCCATCGATGCAGATGGGCAGGTTAGAGGGAGAGGAAGGGGAGGGAGGAAAAATGAGGAGTTCGGTCTTTGCCATGTTGAGCTTGAGTTGACATCGGGACATCCAGGCAGAGATATCAGAGAGGCAGTTGACGAGGCATGAGTGGACAGAAGAGGAGAGAGAGGGGGTAGAAAGGTAGAGTTGGGTGTCATCAGCGTGAGATGATATTGGAACCCGTGGGAGGCAATAATTTTGCCAAGGGACAGGGTGTAAATAGAGAAGAGGAGAGGGCCAAGGACAGAGCCTTGTGGGACCCCAACCAAAAGGGGGAGGGAGGAGGAGTTTGACTCGGGGAGCGAGACTTTAAAGGAGCAGTCAGAGAGGTAGGAGGAGAACCAGTCAAGGACAGAGCCACGGAAGCCCAGAGAATAAAGCGAGTCCAATAGGAGAGAGTGGTGGACAGTATAAAAGGCAGCAGAGAGGTCAAGGAGGACAAGAATGGAGTAGAGGTGCTTAGATTTAGCAACAAGAAGATCCCTGAGCTCAGTCTTTAAGTGCTTTGTGGTAGGTAATGGATCCAGGGCAGGAACCAGATCCAGGAACTGGAAAGGGGCCATCTAAAAACTAGCCGTGGGCTGCATTTGGCCCCTGGGATTTCCCACCCCTTCATTAAATGGAAGTCTTTAAGATGACAGATTGTGGCACAGAGCCGCTTCAAAAGGCCACGCTGTGGTTGTAAGGGTTCTTTGCTGCTCTCTTAGCATCCACGAAGTTATGTCCAGCTGAACTTTTCCAGGTCATGAGGGGCCTCTCTCCACCTGGAGCTGGAGTCTTCCAGCGCTCGCTGTGACATGTTTATTGACTATTTCATGGATAAAATCGCTCGCATTCACCACAACTTCAATGCTGCATTTATGGCAGTAGGAGAGCCAGAGGTAATGGATGCTCCATCCTGTCCAGTTTTATGGAACCTGTTTCAGTGGGTGTCGTCTGCTGATGCAGGGGATGCTCTTGGGGTGGTTAGAGCCACAGCGTGTGAATTAGATCCGTGCCCGTCATGGCTGGTCAAGGCCAGCCGGGAGACATTGGGACCGTTGCTGGCTGGGGTGGTCAACGCCTCCCTCCAGGAGGGCAGAGTGTTGAGGTGTTTGAAGGAGGCGGTGGTGCGACCTCTGCTCAAAAAACCATTGCTTGACGTTGACTACCTCACCAGCTATTGGCCTGTATACCTTCCCTTTTTATGGAAGGTTATTGAATGGGTGGTGGCTCAGCAGCTTCAGGAGCATTTGGACTGCATCCGTTTTCTTGATCCCGCGCAGTCTGGCTTTTGTCCAGGTTATCGCACTGAGACTACACTTGTGGCTTTGGTCAATGACCTCCACCGTGACTTAGATCAGGACTCTACCTCCTTGCTGATCCTGTTAGATCTGTCAGCTGCTTTTGACACAGTTGACCATGAGAAGCTGGTGACTCACTTGTGGGAACGGCCTCTCGTGTAGAGTTCAGCAAGATTTCATTCTGTCCCCTCTCCTGTTCAGCATGTACATGCAGCCTTTGGGGGAGGTCATGAGGGGGTTTGATGTACGCTACGGTGTCATAAGTATGCTGATGACACCCAACTCTACCTCTCTTTTTCATCTGACCCAGACCCAGCAGTCTTGGTGCTTACGTGATGTTTGGCAGCTGCGGGGGACTGGATGAGGGCGAGTCATCTGAAGCTGAATCCTGACAAGATGGAGGTGATGCAGGTGAGTGGGGAGAGGGAGTTAGTGACTCCCAACATTGATGGGGTTCGTTCCTCCCAGGCTCCTCAGGTTCGGAGTCTGGGGTTGCTCCTCGACTCCTGGCTTCGCCTGGATGCCCAGGTGTCGGTGGTGGAGAGCAACACCATTTGTCAATTACACCAGATACGTCAGCTTCAGCCATATGTTTCAGACTCTGACCTGGCCACTGTCATCCATGCCTTCATCACCTCAAGATTACACTACTGCAACGCACTTTCCGTGGGCCTACCTTTGGTGACGGTTCAGAGGCTGCAGCTGGTGCAGAATGTGGCAGCCCATCTCCTTACGGGGACAGGTCACCAGGAGCATATAACACTGGTCCATTTGTTGCACTGGCTGCCTATAGTCTTCTGGGCCCGATTGAAGGTGTTGGTACTGACCTATAAAACCCTACACGGTCTGGGCCCTACCTACCTGTGGGACCGCTTCACTCCCTGGGTCCTGGGCCGGCCCCTGTGGTCTGCAGGGGGTGCCCTCCTAGAGGTCCCCCGGGTGACATGGGTGGCCACCCTGGAGAAGGCGTTTTCGGTAGCCACTCCAAGGCTGTGGAACTCCCTGCCAGTCGAGGTTTATCTGTCCTTGGATTTTCCCTCCTTCACATCGACAGTGTAAGACCTGGCTGCTCCACCAGGCTTTTGGCGGGGGAGGCAGGTAATGGGTGGGGGGTTGGGTTTAGGGGGATTGGGTTTTTTGGCTCCAGCTTTTAATGTTCCGCTTTATATTTTCATGTTTGTGGTTTTTTTATATTGTTATTTATATATTATTTATGTGTTTATTTATATATATTGTTATTTATATGTTTTTCTTGTTAGCCGCCACAAGTTTCCAGAGGCATGAGGTGTGCGGGTTATTAAGTGTAAATAAATAAATAAGTCTGTAGTTGAGGCAAGCACTGAATCCTGATTTCAAGTCCCAGCCCAATACATTAACCAACAAGACCATCCTCTCCTCTTTTTAAGTAACTAAAGATGCAAACATCAAGCCATTTACTCTGGAGTAATTCCACTGAGGTTAATGGGGATACTCTGGAGGAAGCAGTTTGATGATCACGGCCTCCACAAATGATGGGTAGTTTGCTACTTAATCCTTTTTCCAGCTGGGAGTTTTGCAACTGTAGCAAAAACACAACATGCTGACATCCAGAGAAGGCTTAATAAAAAGTTCCCACAAATTTGTGAAATTCTTTAGCCATGACCAAGTAATAGAAACAGCTTGTGAAACAATAACGGGCAGTCTCTGAAAAGGGGGCAAAATAAAAGGGCCACTGCTCTTTATTGCTCGCTGTAATTTTCAGAATTCCAGACAGTTGGCATATAGTCCGTTCATTCTACTGTGCACCCCGTGCCACAGATGACTACATAGACCTGGGCGTGACTGTATGAATCTCCATCTGTTGGCCAAAAGGCTCAGACCTAATTCATCCAGATCTGTGTATAAATGTGAGTATTTTCCATACATCTTCAAAAACCACTCCGATTGATAACACACCATCTTCCAAAATATAAATTTGATTTCAATGAGTGTAAACTTAGACCCATTGATATCAATGACGAGACTTTCATTGACTTCAGTGAGGCCAGGAATGCTGAAAATATCAAGTTCTCAAATACCTGGCTCATCTGTTCATGTCAGTCAACCTGCCCAAAGAACCACGCACATAGCGGCTGATTGGATGGCTTGGCTTTACAAAGATGTTCCTCCCTGAATACAGTCATTCTGCTTCTCTTTCAACTTTCAAATCCCTCCTGAAAACCTACCTCTTCCATCAGGCTTTTCCTAGCTCCTTAACCCCATAGACTCATTGCTGATGCCTCCTCTTCCCTGTAACTAAGTTAAGCACGTGCACCTGCAACTTCTCAACTTCATGAATGTATCCTTGTCTCTTCCTGCGTTCCACTCTCCCTTGTCTTTCCTAGATTGTAAGCCCTGTGGAGTAGAGACCTGTCTCTAACTATTGATTGTGCAGCACCAGATACATTGCCGGTGTAATAATAATAATAATATTAATAATAAAGCAGGAACCTGATGAGGACTGTTGATTGTATGTATCTCTGTACTCTACAACAATGCTACAAAAAGACACAACAGTGGAATTGGGATGACATGACATTAGCAATTTCAACATGTGATGGATTTCCCATGGATTTATCATTATATTTGCAAAGACCCACTGAAAAGAGCTGAGGTAACCACTGGTGACTCCTAATTCCCATAGGGCCCAATTCCGGATTAAAGTAGGGCCACCAAGGAACCTATGCCGGTGATGTGAATTAAAGTCATTCCACAGCAACTCCAGCTTTCCCTAGTAGAGACTTCACACCAGAAGAGGATCAAGTGTACCTCTGGTCTATCTGAGTCCATCATTCCCTGCTGTCCCCCCAGTTCACCCCAATGCCACACTTTCTCCCTGTGCCATAGGTTGAGTGGTACAGAAACTGCCTGTGTCCTTCCATGTGCAGAGAGAGTTCTCAGCTGGACATTTATTTCTGCTTTGCCACGCATGAGTCATATAACAAACTTAGCAGACCAGAGAATCAGGCCCGTTCTATTTATTTAGTGCTAACAGCTGTTAAGCATAATAAATTGTCATTTTGGTGCGTCCATGTAGTTGCACTTAAACTGTGTATGAACTAGATTTAATTTATGCCTAACAAGATTATGTACCAATTGATTATTAAGAATATGTTTATTGAGGTGTAATAACTAAAGTTGTTACATTTCAAAAACCCTCTGAATAATCAATTGGTATCTAATTATCCTATAATAACTCTTGTTAAGCTTAAATTAAATCTGCGCTTGATACACTTAATTTAAGATGACTGCAGCCCAAGATAAGCACTTATTTTTTTTCCCACTGTAAAATAAACAAATCATTCTGAGTAACAACTGTTTACGAAGTATTAGACTGAAATGAAATTGTCTCCAGCAATCAGAGACAAATGCAAATGTTCAGCAACTCACTGGTGCGTTTACCTACATGCTGTTTGGCTGTGAGCATCTGATCTACATGAGCCTTCTGTGGTCATTTCTCAATAGATAGCATCTATCTACTGAAGACACCCCTTTACTGTAGTGTCTGAGCACCTCACAGTCTTTAGTTTACCTTAACTGTGGCATAACCACTAGCTTACCTGAATAAGGAGCTGGCCCTCTAAAGCATATTTCTCAATATTTTGAGCAAATATTGCTCAAGCCCCTCCCTCAGACAAGCTCCACCTCCTAAGTGCCCCCTGCTCCCTAAGCTCCGCCCCCCCATCTCACAGCAGGCCAAGTGCACAAAGAGAGACAAATGTCATTCCATAACATACACACACACACCCTCCCTCTGTTCTCTCAAGTACTTTTCCTGGGAGGTAATCGGGAAAGAGGTGCCTGTTGCTTTAGTCTCTCTCTCCCTCTCTCTGTGCTAGAGAGTGTAGTTGCCATGGTCGTCCCAAATAAAATAAATGTAAGATAATGGGAGATAAATGTAAGAGTCGTCGACAAAGTAGTTCAAATGGTATCAGACGTTGGTCACTCTCCTGAAATAGACAGTGAGATTCAGCATCCAATGCGAGACTGTCTCTCCGTGAGACAGTATGTTCTAAAGGGGCCAGTGGAGCAGATGAGCTCCCTTAGATAGCAGAGTGTGGGGGGAGGTATCAGGAAATGATGTCAAGGTGGGAAAGACAAAAATGTTCCCGCAGAGAATGTTGTAGTTGTATTGAATGCTTTTTGTTGGCTGTTTCTGTACGTACGTGAATAGTGTAATTTAGGAGAACATATTATTAATGGTGGGTGCAAGCACAAAACTGGGCTCTTATTTTACTTGTACTGAGAAAGTTTATGGCTGTCTGGCCCAGCAACACCTTGGCTTATTCCACACCCATGGCACCGTTGTAAGGTAAGAATTAAGCTCTTTTATTCCCATTTTAAAGGTGGGGAACTGAGGCTCAAACAGATTGCAGGCCTGTTTACATAAAAAGCAGAGTATGTTTTACCTTCAGGTAAAGTAACCCAGAGGTATTTTACTCAGGGAGAGTAAATTTACACACACCTTAAAGTGCTGGTCTTTCAATCTTCTGGGTTTACAAGTCCACAAGTAAGTTCCGGATGCATTCTTCACACACACACTTCCCTGAGGCAGTTCCTGGATGCATTCTTCACACAAACACTGCCCTGAGGCAACCTAAAGTTGCTGCAGCTGTAGACGCGAGGGGTTGCCATGGAAACCAAGTGACTACAACTGCATGGATCAAAGCAGTTTACAAGAAGAACGTTTTACACACAAACGTACTTGGAAAGGTTCTATGCAGAAGTTCAAAGAGCCAGATGTTTAAGATCTGGGTGAGTGATTTAGACACACAGACAGTTCAGGATATAACAGCAAACATTCGGGAGAAATGTGTGTAAAAACACCCACTGTACAACTGCTCCAGAACAGGGGTGAATTACCTCTCTCTCACTGTTGCCATGTAGTGGTGGGATAAATACCTTGGGATAAAATATGAGCCTGGTATGTAACCACACAATGCTGCTTGTGGTATTTATTATAGGTGGTATTTTATTCTTTGAGCAAAGGTTTGTAAGTGCCCCCATGTGGTAACAGCGAGAGAGGGAATTTACCTCCATTCCAGGGGTTCACTACCCCCATTGTTTCATATGATTTTTTCTCCAAGGTTGCACAAGTAGTTTATGATGGAGCTCAGATCTCCTAAGTCATTGTCTTAGGTGAGGTTACAAATATGAGGAAATCTCAACACACACCAGAGCCACAAGGGTGTGGCCTAATAGCTGGGTGTGGCAAATTGCTATGGCAACAAAAGCCCTTTTCAAATGAGCCGTGGCTGGGGGGAGGGGGAGGTCCGTGGGGGCGTTGCTGCGGGAACAGTGCGGGGGAGGGGGGAGGTGCACATGGGCGCACACCAATGCCCACACACGGAACAACCTACGTTTTCACCAGTTACTCTGTGCGGGGTCAATGGGTGTAGATGCGTGTTACGTGGGAGCATGCCCACCCACCCGCCGCTGCTTTCAAATGAGACATCCCCACGCATATCCACTGTGTGGGCATGCGTAGGTGCGTCTCGGTTGAAATGTGCCCAAGTCTTACCACAATAAGTAGGAGTCAAGTATACAGGTCCTTATTACGGAGTTGCTAAGAGGAACTGGCGTGCTTCTGATATACATCCTCTCGTCCGTTAGCTAGAAGATGGAGCTGCATTCATCTCAGAAAGTGGGGGTTTTGAAGCTGAGGAGGACGTTACTTTCTACGTCCCTCTCCTCACTTCTGAAACATTCATTTGGAGATTGATACCCCACTTCAAAGGAAGATTCCGGTGACTGCTTAACAAAAAGAAAAGCATGAGACCAAGCTTCAGATTGCTGGACAGATGGCAAACCAAGTCTTGAAGGAGGTGACCATCCAAAACACTGTGACAAAAACGGTCAGGAGCTAGATCCTGAAACCTCACATGCAGGGTTCTCAGAGCGGTGAAAATAAACTCACTCGATTTTAGAGTGAGCCTGGCTAATTTTAGGCTTTAAGAAAATCACCCAAATTCACAACGCTCATGATAAAAATCCGCAAACCTAGTTGTGGCCATTTATCTATTTGTTGTTTGATTCTAGTCTCCGATGATTCTTTGCTAATAAATTACTTGGTCCTACAAAATATGGCCTTAAAATATAGCGATGGGAACACTCTGGCCCACAGACCAAGTGTAGCCTGCGGCGGGGTTTTGGTTTTTTAAATTTGGCCCATGTCCAGTTCCTGGATGTGACTCATCAAGCACTGAAAGACTGAGTTCTTTGGGCGAAGGGAGCAGAGATGAGGGCATCATGCACGTAAGGACAGTACAGGGATCCATGATCTGGACCCGCCTCTTCCTTTCCCCACTCTGAGCACAGCCCTTAAGCATCCCTGCCACCCATCCCTATCTGACTCACGGAGCTTGTAATCATTTTTGAAGTGTCTTGCCACCTTTGAACTACACAACATACAAGCTAACCCATGTGTTTATAAAGTTATCTTGCCCTGAGTCTCACAAGAAAATAATACTGAATCAACGGGCAGTGCAGGTCAATGCTTTCAATTATGTTGTTAATACTCTAATCAGAGGGAAAGATACTAATCAGCTGATTTGTTAATATATTCAGGTCTTAATGTTTGAGGAACGTTGTGGTTTCAAGGATTTTTTACTGAATAGTGCCGGTAATCTCTGCATTTGCAGCCCTCTCAGAGCCAGCTTGATCATTTATGACTTCCAAGCAGATATAAATATATATACATATATTACTGAATAGTATGATTAATGCAATTAATATAGCTCTTGCACCTTTCACAGCCTGAGTCATCTTTAACCACTCTTTCGTAATTGAAGTCATACTAGTTGCTTCGGAGGATAGGTTCTGATGAATCGCAGTGCCATCACAGCTTTACCCTCGCATAACCTCTTTGAAAATAGCCTCTTAAATGCAAGGTTTATAATTGCTGATCGAGCCAAAAATTGCCTATCTAGCCCCTCCAGAGATGGGCTGGACGGGGCACAAGTGACTGAATTCACAGACGTAACAGGATGCAAAACTGGAGTATCGGGAGGTAAGTGGACACGCACATGGTTATATCAGTAAACATTCATCCATTCCTCCATTATCCCGCTGTCTATTATTAATTATTATTATTATAAGCATTTATATAGCGCCAGCGATGTACCTGGCGCTTTACAAAACATAAGATAGACACGGTCCCTGCCCGAGAGCTTACAATCTAAAGATTGATTCACTGGCCCCTAAATGTGTGTTTTCTCCCCGCCCCATCTTAAGAATCCTTTTCAGAAGACTTAAAACGTGCTACGTGAGGGCAGGAGGATTACTCTGCGATCATTCATTCAGTCAGTCATTCATTCATTGGCCCTTTTGACACAGGCAGCGGGGGGGAGATGGGTGTGCTGCCGCAGTGGGTGGAGGTGGATGCGTGGCCTTTTCCCACAGACACACGTCCATCCCCACCCACCTCCACCCCATGGAGCCTCCTCCGTTTTGTCCGATGGCTGCGGGGGTGGGTGATGGGTGTGCATCAGGAGCGCGTACACACCCCACCCACCACCCGTGCTGATTATTTTAATGGTTTTATTGGACTACCACTGAGAACGCCTCCCTGAGAGACCTTGGTGTGCAGACTTGGCAGGCAGGTATGTGCACGAGCCTGCTCCTGGGAGACCTCCGGAAACACAATGGGGCATGAGGAAGGAGGTGGTCTTTCCGATATGTGGGGCTGAAGTCATTGAGGGCTTTAAAACCAGCACCTTGAATTGTGCCCGGAAAGCTATAGGAAGCAATGACCACCCCCAAAGGGGNACACACCCCACCCACCACCCGTGCTGTTCACATGGATGAACACCCATCCCCCCCACCCACTGCTGCAGCATGTACATGGACTTCCCACACCCCCGCATTGCACACCCACCCACACTCCCACCGGGGGGTGGGGGTGTCCGTGCAAAAACAGCCATTATCTCGCTCTGTCCCAAGGACTCAGGGTGGGTTACAACACACAAAATCATAAGTAAACATAGATACAACCAGTTAAAATCCCGTATCCCATTCCCAAGCCTCTCCAAATCCTTCTCCCAAACCCTCTCCCTGTGTGTCAGATGCAGGCTCCAGAGAGACGGAGTTCCATAACTGTGGGCCAACTACTGAGAACGCCTCCCTGAGAGACCTTGGTGTGCAGACTTGGCAGGCAGGTATGTGCACGAGCCTGCTCCTGGGAGACCTCCGGGACCACAATGGGGCATGAGGAAGGAGGTGGTCTTTCCGATATGTGGGGCTGGCAGGCAGGCAGGCACGACTTGAGAACAGACGTGCACAGTATTATCACCACAAGGAGTTCACAAGCAGTACAAAGGGGCATGACTTCCCAGCTGCCTATTATGCTGATGTGATGCCCTTCATTCTTGGTCCAAACATACCTCTATCTGATTCCAGAGCCAATTGGGTCTCTCTTTTATTAGGTTGGATTCCCATGGAGAGAAGGCTTATGCATCACCCTCTGTGTGGATTTCTCTTAATAACTTTTGATCCCCCAAGGTAATTTCAGCCAACGTTGGTAGATGGGTGGGAAGCCCAAAGGGAAGTTCCAAAAAAAACGTGTACCAACTGGTGCACCTGGAAGGGACATATGGCTCCTGTTGTAGCTGCAAAATCTCACTGAACTACGCTGAGCATTTCCCCCCACAAACCATGGTCGCTTAGAACACTCATGGTGATTTCAACCAAACTTGGCCTAGGGGCAGAGAACCCAAATATAAGCAGGTGCCTAAGGAGAGGAGATCCTGCCAGTTTTGTGGCCAAACAATTCCACTGGCTTGCACTGAACATTGTTCTTTTACTCCCTGGAAACCAGGCATCGTGAGCTGTGTGCTTGCTGCATGAAACTCCTCATTCGATTGAACACGGGATGGGAAACTTCTAATGCAGCCCCGCCATTCCTCTTTAAATCCGGCCCTCTGCTCCTTCGTGGCCACTACCGATGTGGCCCCTGGCCAGGTGTGTCCTTGCTCAGGGTGCAGGAAGAGACCTGTACTGCTTCCTACAAGTGTGCAAGCTTCTGTCCCATTCTCTCACCAGCTAGGAAGAGGTTGCAGCTAGAGCTTGCATGGTTGGCAGGCAGGGACAGGAGGACTGCTGCTTCCTGATGAAAAGTAGATTTGGGGGGGTGGGTATCAGAGCACCAGCTTTTGTGTGTGTGTCAATTTTAAATCAACAGTGTTGTCACCAGATAAGAACGATTCCCCACCCCTGTTTAAACAATTTACCATAGATTCCTAGCGTTTTATATACATAAAAAACTAGGCATGGGTCATATTAGCCCCCACCCCCACCCCAGCCTGAGATTCCTTGGTCTAGAGGATAAGGTGCTGGATTTGGACCTAGGAGCTCAATGTTCAAATCCTGACTTACCATGGTGTGATGATAGGGTATGGGCCTAACATTTCTTTTCAATGGGTGCCCTTAGACAAGTCATTGTCTCTCAGGGTGTTTTCCGATGAGATGTGTCCACGCATGCCCCCCCCACCACACACATATCTAACTGCTCATGTGAAGTTGGTGCGTGGGGGAGAACGCACTCCCGCGAGCCACCCATGGCCATGCACACAGCACTGCCAAAAAATCAGGAGTGCTCCATGCAGGGCCAGCCACATGTGCAGCAGCTGCCTCTGTGGTCAGGTAGCCACCCATGTGACCCCCTCTCCACATGCGTGGATACCCCGCAACCACGCCACTCAGCAGCCAGGGACACACACACCCCTACCTTGCTCCTGTAACAATACCCTCAGCCTCAGTTCAGTCTCTGTAAAAACAGACTGTATCTGTCACTCCCTATGTCCCCTTCCTTGTTCATCCTAGTTGTAAGTTCCTTGGGGCAGGGACATTCTCTAATTACAGCTGTTCAGTGCCAGGCATATTGGTTAGAAAGGTGTTATTTCTTCAGGAGAAATGAATGCCAAAATGTTGAAAGTAGAGCTGAAATCGGTACCTGATGTGGTACCCATGGGTAATACCTACATTTTTTAGTACCGTTTTGGGTATCCAAATTGGTACCCATACCATTCAATTACTCAAAACACAGACATTTCCTGAAAAATCCCAAAATCTGTATTTACTTAGTATACCTGTTTCAGTATTTTGGGTACTCAACTGAAAACCGGTTCAGGTACCAAAAAGTAGACAAAATACTCAGTTCAATTCGGGTACTGGAAATTTGACGGGTCTACCTGTTTTTGTGGGTACTCGTTTCAGCTCTAGTGGAAAGGTTTCTGCAATAAACAGCATCTTTTATTTTTGGCTGCAAGGCCTGTTTTCTGTTTGCCACTCCTACATGAGGGTCAGTCTGCAATATTAACAGTCTAATCGCCTAACATATCCAAACTCAGCAGGATGTGTGGCGTCCATATAGGGCTTGCTGACTCTCCTTTGGCACATCTTCCCTACCCAAACTGAGGCCTGGCCAGCTGGTATGTCAGGTTTGGCTAGCTTCTCTTTCTCTCTGTATTATCATTTTGCCTTGGAAATAAATTTCCACAGAAAGGAGATTTAAATTTGGGAAACAAAAGTGCTCCCGCCAACAGAACATCACAATTTTCCTGCTGCCACACGTTGTAAATTGTGTGTGGTGTTAAGGAAAAAAATTAAATCCCATGCTTCCTGAGATAATGAGATCAAGAGGAATTCTTGTATCCATCGCACTGGTCCCTCTGCATATCAGATTTGTATATCACACCAGGGCTAACCTGTGTCACTGCACTTACAGCCAGCAGCCAGACTAAATGCCTGCCCTTCACTGTTTTTAAGTCATGATTCATATACTCTCCCTGCTCTTTTTGACTGGTTGCAATTACTTGTGACAAATGATTCTTCAGGGTACTGTCTGCTTTACCTTTTCAAAATGTTTCCATGATTCACAGATAAGTCAGCTAGTGTACACTGTACTGTCTTATTTATTTTATTTATTTATTTTATTTTCAGTACTTACAGCCCTCCCCCTCCTGCTCAATGGCAGCTTGGGGCAGCGAACAAAATGCATTAAAACAAATACAAAAATATAAAACACTATGAAACATCAATTAAAACCAAAAAACAACTGAGGCCTGAAAGATAACGGAAAGACACCCCCAAAAGAAAGACAAAAAAGAACCCCCCCACCCATTATCCGTCCCCCTCACCAAACGCCTGGCGAAACAGTCTTGTAGGAAATAAATCCACAGGAGCACACAGGAACAAGTCCATCCCCATTTCATTTGCAGAGCTCCAGGTGCCCGCTTCACACTCTGCTGTGGTTCAGGTGTTGCTGATGATCTGCACCAGCAGGGCTGGGATTCACAGACTACCCTTATGTGGTGGGCCCAATGGGACACATTGTTAGGGCTTGTTCTCATGAGCATACCTGAAGCAGGGTGGTTCCATCACCTCCATTTCCACAAGCTTGGAAATCAAACAGGGTTCAACAGCTCCTCCCCTCCCCTGATCTCTCCTTCCTTTGGAACTTGCTGGGAACTTTCAACAACTTCCAAACTCAGGCCTCCAAAGGGAGACTTGAATAACAGGTACAGTGGAGATATCTCCACTGTATCTGTTATTCAAGTCTCCCTTTGGAGGCCTGAGTTTGGAAGTGGGAGGGACAAGTAAGGCTGAAATGAATATCCACAGAGGATATCACATCCGACAATTTCACCCAAATGAAACTGTATCCACTAAAATGGATAATTACTGATGTTTGCTAGGGATGGGCGAACACGGTTTGGAAGTTCAGAGTTCGGCCCGAACTCGGCCTGTTCAGATGACCGAACGCGAACCCGAACATGAACATGCTGAACAGAACAAAACACCGAACGGCAAAATGGCCGAACAATTTGGTCAGTTCGGATCACGTTCAGGTGAGTTCAGGTGGCAAAAAAAGGTTCACTGTAAGGTGACAGGGAGGGGTAGTACTAGTCACTGAAGGGCAGACTTCCAGGCACCAGGGGTGGAGAGGCTTGCAAGAAATGAAACTATCTGCCTCCCCCCTTCCCAACACCTTCTGAGCTAGTCACTGTTCCTGAACAGCAGGCGTTGAGTAGGATTATTAGATTGCTTTAAGTTTCATTTCAGTTTTGTACTGAAATGAAACTGAAACCTTAAACTGAAACCTTGTGTTTGTGATTCCCCCACCCCCATCCCATATATAGAGAGATATAGATATAGATATATATAGAGAGAGAGAGGTTAGGGATAGTAGTTGTAGGAGCTAGCTTAGTGATAGAGATAGCGTTAGTGATTTAGTTTTAATGTTTGTAGGAGTAGGCCTGTGTACTTATTAGATAATCCATTTAGTTCATAGCATTTAAAATAGTTAATAGCAGTTAGATTTAGTGTAGATAGATAGATATAATATTAGATTAAATAAATAAATAAATAAAACCATATAAAAACCAAAAAACCAAATAAAAAGCAAAAGAAAACCATATAAAAGCCAATAAAAAACCAAAAAACCATATAAAAAACAAAAAAACCACCCATAACATTTCCTGAACAGCCGAACCAAACGGCCGAACAGAACGGCCAAATGGCCAAACAGAACGGCCAAACCGAACAGACAAACCTGAACCCGGCGAACTAACCGAACGGACGAACCGAACGGACGAACCGAATGGACGAACCCTAACCGCGATCTGTTCACCCATCCCTAATGTTTGGCTCCATCTTCACCGGATATCTTTTTTAGGTCATTTTTTTCCTGTTTGTTGGTTGTTGCGGGAGACCTCATGCAACGCCGATTCCTATGGCAGGCAGCCACTTCCAGTGCATGGAAACGCACCCCGCGTGGCTTTTCCTAGCAGCGCGTTGAAGAATGCACTTCCCTGGTCGCTCATCTAAAAGCAGTCAAAGAGGCCATGCGAGGCTGCATGCACTGCCGATTTGTATGGTGGGCAGTCACTTCTGGTGCATGTAAATGCATCCCCGTGTGGCTTTTCCCAATGGAGCACTGAAGAATGCGCTTCCCTAGGCGCTCATATAAAAGCAGCCAATGAGTGTCACACATCAGTATCACACACAAGAAGCGGTCGCTGTATCAGTTTTGCACCACAAAGCCATGTGGCTGGCCATGTCTTGGTGCTGGATGGGCACCCAGACAGGGCAAAGGTGATGGGCTAAGGGGGCAAAAGGGGGAGGAATTGAGGGGTGACAGTGGCAGAGTTGGGTTGTGCAGCATTCTGAGCCCCGTTACAGCCCATGTAACTGCTCTGGTGGTGCAAATATTACTACTGGTCTGTTCCTGGGGGGCAGCACTTACCTGTCCAAACAAGCCAGCTTAAAATGGAGAGAGAAGCTGCTATTCTAGGGCAGCTTGCTTGTGTGTACTGTAGCAGGGAAAACGCTCTGCTTTGCATCCCTCCGTGCAAATTCAGATATTTGGTTACTCCATCTTCGGCTACTGCATGTGCACAAATGGTTGAAATGAAGTCACTGAACAATCAAATAACTGAAGATCCAAACACGCGTTCTGGAAACCTCGACATCAGGGTTTCCAGAATGCGTCTTCAAAGAGGCCACGTGTGCCACCGATTCCTATGGTGGGCAGCCACTTCCGGAGCATGTAAATGCACCCCACGCGGCTTCTCCCAGTGGCGTGTTGATGAACGCGCTTCCCTGGCCGCTCATCTAAAAGCGGCCACTGTATTCTAATTCCTGACTTGCCTGACAAAGAACCCTGTAAGGTCCGAAAGCTTGCATAGCTCCACCCACTGGAGTTGGTCCAGTCCTAGAGCTCACTGTACTGCTTGGTCTCTATTGACTCATTACATGGGATAGAGCAGGCTCACACTCCTAGCCACATTCAGTTGTGCCAAATTCTGCCCTCATTTATACTGTTCCTCTTGCAAACCCATTTGGACTCATGGTCCTCGAGCTTACAGCTCTGGCTCATTCCTTTGAAGCCAGTGAAATTCCAGTGGTGTAATGTATGAGAGGAGCATCAAGCTTCTCGACTTCAATAGGACAACACAGGAAAGTTAACCTCCCCCCATTTCTCAAACTATTTCTATTTTGCAGCCAGCATCTCTGCTTCCAGAACCCATCGACTTTTTTCACTTACATTTTTGTTATCATTTAAACAATGCCCTCTTTATAAAAATGAAACTTTTCATGAACACTTGTCAACCTTGTTAACATTTTCCATTTTACCAAAAAATTTCCACAGCACTTTCACCACAATTTGTATAAGGTTAACATTAAACCACAGCCAAAAACTTGCATTTATCTTATTTTTCTAACCGAGAACTGCAATTTTAAAGTCTTCTTCTTTTGTTCTTTGATTATTATTCTTTTCTCACTGAGGATCGAACTTTCAATGAATGAACTGTAAAAAAAAAACACCTTTGAGAAAAAATTATGTTAAAATGTTTGTTTTTTAAAAATGGAAACTTCAGGGTTGGCAGAGGACAATAGCTCTGTTTTGAACCCCATGAAAGAGCTGTAAAATTGTGAATTTATATGTGAAATGACTTTCCTGGCTATGCCTATGAGTCTATCTGGCCCCATCGCATACAGGTCAATGTGTGCTTTCTAAGGCTACAAAGGCTTATTCTGGCCTGTTCCACCAGACATTCTCTCAAAGGGCCAACAAAAGGTTAGAGGCATCAAAAAAGGATCATATCCACCTCCAGGCAGCGCCTGTACCTGATTTGACAATACCATCTGATTGACCAGCCCCTTCTCATCTTCCAAGCTCTGTGCTGGATCTGCCCTTGGTAGAGAAAAGCTCAGGAGAGAAAGCCCCTTTGCTGTTTCTGGCCAGTAGTACTATACCCTTCACAATCACATTTCATGTTCATGCATGGTCCTTGGCCTAACTACACACATGCCCATCTGTTTGGAAGGCAAAGTTCCTGTGAGCTGGTTAGATCCTTGGCCAGACAATACAGGGTTTACACGGGCAGCGCCGCCATAACTCTGCAAGAGACATCTGTTCTGCAGTGGTGCTGTGTACACATGCCACGTGCCCCCTTCTCACTTGGTTACACCTGTTGACCCCTTATGTGCCAAAAACGAATTAGAGAAGGCCAGGAGGAGATTGTTCTCAGGCATTTGTGGTTGCTGCTGAAGGCAGATTGTGCTACACTCTGGGCTTGTCATGGAACTACACCTAACCGGAAACTATAGCTGTGTACATTCAGTAAACCTAATTCTCCAGACCATTAGCATAAGGTGAGTAACGTTCTAACTTGGTAGGTGTCATGGGATTGGAGCTCAGTACCCCACTCTAGGCTGTTGTGACTCAGTTTCCCTGGCTTGCAGCTCTCCCTGGATCAGCTGTCTCTCTAGAACTGATTGAGCCTGCAAGGGGTGAACCTTCTTGTCACCTTTTTAGCCACAGAGTTTCCCAGCACAGACTCTTTCTCTCTAGGTTCGTCTGTGTTTGTAAACACAGAACTAACCCCAAACTGTGTCTCTCCAATGTTAGGATTAGCAATTCCACTGAACCATATGAAGTTCAGTAAAAAGAGGTTTAATGAATAAATCATGAATAAGCATGCAGTACAAGATTATACTCGAGAGTGCAGAAATGAAAATAACATAACCAATAACGCATTCCTATCTGTACTTGGAATCTCCTGACTTAGGCTTACCCTAATCCAGGTCCAAGGGTATTTCAGTTCATGTCACAGCCAGTAATGGAAAGCTTGGCTGGGTACCAGTCTTTAGAGTTTCCAAAAAGGCCTTACTTCATAGTTCTTTTGGTGCAGCCCTTCTCTGACTGGTAAGATATGATGGTGTAGTTGAAGCTCAACAAGCCGATCTCCACCAACAGACCGAGATAGAAAGATGGATCTCTTCTTTGTCTTGTCTCCTCCCTCAAGTCTTTTTCAGGGCCCTTTGTTTTATTTTCCCACCCGGTGACTCTGTGCTTTCAGTCACGTCCACAGGAAGAAATCCATTTGCAACTCAATGGTCTATGGCTAGTGTCTGTAGAGGTGTTTAGGCTTTTTCTGAATACACATTTGGCTTGACTTTGCGTTTCTCCATTACATGAAATGAGTTTCCAGTTCTCAGCTTTCACATTTAACCTTTACCTTTACATATTTGTTAGACCTGTAGTCTACATGTAGCCCAGTGTCTCCTTATGACAGTAGGTATTATTACTTTATATTGTATTCTTGCTTTATAGCATCAGCAACATACCTGGCACTGAACAGCTGTAATTAAAGACAGGTTCCTGCCCCAAGAGGCTTAAGAACATAAGTAGTGCCGTAATGAGTTATAGTACTGGGTCAAATATGAGGTTACATTCTTACTATCGGTAATTTGTAACCGAGCGCTAAAATTTGCCACTGTATCAGAGGGTAGCAAATGTAATGCCAATATTTTTAAAAGGCTCCAGAGGTGATCCTGGAAATTACAGACTGGTGAGCCTTACATTGGTGTCAGGAAAACTGGTGGAAATGGTTGTTAAGAACAGAATTACTGAGCATATTGACAAACATGGCTTAATGGGGAAGAGTCAACATGGATTTAGGAAAGGGAAGTCATGCCTCACTAATCTATTGGAATTTATGAGGGTGTAAATAAGCATGTGGATATGAGTGAGCTGGTCGATGTAGTGTATTTAGATTTTCAGAAAGTGTCTGATAAGGTCCCTCATGAGAGACTCTCGAGGAAATAAAGAGTCATGGGATAAGAGGCAGTGTCCTATTGTGGATTGGCAACTAGTTAAAAGATAAGAAGCAAGAGTAGGACTAAATGGTCAGTTTTCACAATGGAGAGAAGTAACTATGAAATGCCCCGGGGGATTTACACTGGCACCGGTGTTGTTTAATATATTCACTAATGATCTGGAAAAGGGAGTAAAGAGTGAGGTGATTAAATCTGCAGGTGACATAAAACTATTCAAGGTAGTTAAAACCTATTCGAGGTAGTTAAAACCTGAGCAGACTGTGAAGAATTGCAGAAGGATCTTGCGAGACTGGGTGACTGGGCATCTAGGTGGCAAATGAAATTTAATGTGGACAAGTGCAAAGCGATGTACATCGGGAAAAATAACCCAAACTATATGTATATACAGTGCTGGGTTCTAAATAAGGAGTTACCACTCAGGAGAAGGATCTTGGAGTCATTGTGGACAATACATTGAAATCCTCAGCTCAGTGTGTGGCAGCGGTCAAAAAAGCAAACACAATGTTAGGAATCATTCAAAAAGGGATAGAGAATAAAACTGAAAATATCATAATGCCCCTATCCTATCTGCTTACAACCTAGGATGGACAAGGAGGGTGAACATAGGGAGAGAAAGGGATACATACATGCTTTTTTTTTTTTTTTTTTTTTTTTTTTTTTTTTTACAGATGGGGAACTGAGGCTGAGAGACAGTGACTTGCCCAAGTCCACCTAGAAAGCTCATAGTTAAGCCAGGATTTGAACCAAATCCAGCACCTTATCCACTACACTGCATTCCACTATGCCAGTCTTACCCAGATGCAACTAACGTGACAGAAGACAGTGGAGAAGACACTGCAGACTCTCACCTTATTTCCCGCATCAACAGAGACAAAAGATGTCTGCACTTGGCCAAATGAAAGTAGCCCGGCAAAAGGGCATGACCTTTAGTGGTTATGGGAGATCCAAATGTTTTAATGGAAGGGAAGCAGATGTTTTTCAGGTCACTCTGAATAAAAGCAGAATGTGCCGGATGTCTTGAATATCTGGCCAGAGCTCTTCTGGAAATCTGGCCATAGGTGAAAACAATGGAAGGGTGCCAGAAATCTCTTATTTTAAGGGAACATCCCTTATGTCAGATCACCACAGCTCCATGGAACGTAAGAGACAGCTCTTATTGCAGGTCCCTCTTGTATGTGCCACCAGCCTGTCAAGTCCATACAGCAAGGGCGTAGAGAGAAGTGTTCTCGGCGGCTGCTCTACAATTATGGAATTCCCTTTCCCTGGAAGGCTTGTCAAAGCCCAAATCTGTGCATTTTCCAGAGGCACTGTTAGGCTTCTTTTTTTTTATTTGGCCAAGTGTTTGTCAGGTGGGGATAGGGCTTGGGGAGGTTTGGGGGGGTAGGAGACTTTTTAATTGGTTTTTTTTACGTATTTGATACATTCTTATATGTTGCAACCCTGAGCTCTAGAGACAAGGTGGTACATACATATAAATAAATAAATAATCGATTCCATTGTTTCAGCTCCACGGAACATAGTAGATAACTCTTGTTTCAGAAAACCACAGCTATGTGGGGTCACATATATTTTAAATTTGGATCAGGCAACCCTACAATAAGCCCAGATCTTAGTTACCAAGATATCCACCCCTGTGAGTTACAAGAGTCAAGAAGAATTCCAAGTTTGGTCTTTTGCCCTGGAGAGTTGTCAAAAGCCCTTTTGTTTTTCTCATTGCAGATAACTTGCTTCTAAGGTGCTGCTAGACAGCTTCTGGAAGTAGGCGGGAGATGGAAGAAGATGCCATTGTTTTCTGACCAGGCTCAATTTCATCCTTCTCACTGCACCAGTGTAGGCCTCTTCTTGTATGATGTCGTAATAGGTGCTGCTTCTAAGATTTGCTAGCATAAGGGTGGGGAATTTCCCCACTCCCTTTAAATCCACTCCACAGTACTGTGGCCCCAATCTGGAGCATTCCCCAGCTTCCATCCTGGGAGCTGTCAGTAGAGCTGAAGTAAGTACCCACAAAAACAGGTAATTCATTGAAACTGCAGTACTCAACCCGACCCAGTAACATTGCAGTACTAATCGGTACACGATTATTGGCCGATGGGCTACCCAATATACTGAAATACCATTTTTTGTTCTGGTTTTTCAATTCCCTTTACCAATTTTTCAACTTAGTGTCCCCATTCCTTTTCCGATTTACCAATTAGTACCGATTGTTGACTCAGCAACTTGGTAACAGTAATACCCAGTATGTTGACGTAATCAGGTGCCTGCTCAGTACTCAAATAGCCCATCAAGCACCTGATATAGTACTCAAAATTGCGGGTACCTCCCACAAGTAGCGAATGAGCTATGCATTTCACCAGGAGCTGGCAGGCCACTTGTGTACCTCTGTGAAGAGAACAGCAGGTTGAGCCACATAAATGTGGAGGAACCACCACAGACTGTATCCACTGTAGCCACAGGCCGGAAATGGACCACAGGATGGAGGTCCGCCACCCCTGAGCTAGAGGCTGATTCATAAGGGGTGGGGTTATGCCAGAAAGAGAGTTGTTCATTCTGGCTGGTGAAAGCCAGTTAGGAGATGCTGGGGCCGTTGCTGACAGGGGTTGTCAATGTCTCCCTTCAGGAGGGTAGGTTGTCAGACACCCTTAAAACTTAGTTGTCCATCCCCTGCTCAAGAAACCATCTTTGGACGCTGACTCTCCAGCCAGCTATCACCCTGTCTCTAACCTTTCCTTTTTAGGGAAGGTTATTAAACGGGTGGTTGCCCAGTAACTTCAGGCTCATCTCAATGCTATCCGATTCCTGGACCCATTTCAGTCAGGTTTTCATCTGGAGTATAGCACAAAGACTAAACTTCTGGCCTTGGTCAGTGATCTATGCCTGCAGATTTACAAAGGGAACTGTGCAGTGTTAATCTTGTTAGACTGTTCAGCAGACTTTGATACAGCTGATCATGAGGTGTTGTTGACATGACTGCGGAACTTGGCAGAAGTGCACGAGACTACCCTTGAGCATTTCCATTTTTTCCTGTTAGGGAGGTCCCAGCGCATGGTGATCATTGACCCCTCAGGGGCCCCCCTGTAGTGTCCTGCAGGGTTCCATTTTGTCTCCCCTCTTGTTCAATGTGTATCAGAGGCTGCTGGGCGAAATTAATTCAGAGATTTGGAGTGAAGTGCAATCAGTATGATGATAACACCCAGTTCTTTTTCATCTGACCCAGCTCCTGCCGTCTCTTTGCTTACCCAATGCTTAGCTGCTGTTCAGGACCGAATGAGGGTGAGCCGATTGAAGCTGAATCCGCTGGTCAGCCAATCTCGTGACTTGGAGAGGATTGGGACCTATGTCACTGAAGGGGTCTGGCCTCCTCTGATTACTCAGGTTCGCAGCCTTGGAGTCCTTCTGGACCCCTTGCTGCACCTGGAACATCAGGTTGCAGCAGTGGCCAGGAGCGCTTTTCATAAACTCCATCTGGTCCAGGCTGCGTCCCTTTCTTCTTGATTCAGATCTGGTCACCATCATCCATGCCTTCATTACCTCAACGCATTCTACATGGGGCTGCCCTTGATGACTGTTTGGAAGCTGCAGCTGGTGCAGAAAGTGGCGGCCTGGTTCCTTTTGGGGCTGGGTTGCCATGAGCACATTATAGCTTTCTGGGCACAATTCAAGGTGGTGGTTTTGACCTTTAAAGCCCTAAATGGCCTTGGACCCACATATCTGAAAGACCGCCTTTCCTATCATGCTCCACTGTGACCTGTGGGGTCAACTAGCAGTAGGGATGGGCGAATGCGGTTCGGAGTTCGGACCGAACTCAACCAGTTCGGTCGACCGAACCGAACTTCCGAACCGAACTTGATTTTCGAACCGACCCAAACCAAATTTCCAAACTCAGCTCTGTTTGCCCATCCCTAAAAGATAATATTCCATTTAGTTCAATGGGGTTTGAATTTCCAAACTTTGTTCGGAAGTTTGGAGTTCGAACCGAACTCGAATAGTTCAGTCGACCGAACCAAACTTCCAAACCAAATTACCGAACTGCACCAAACCGAACCGAATTTCTGAACTTGGTTCTGTTCACCCATCCCTAACTAGCAGCATCCTCTTGCGTCCTCATCCTGGCCTGCTTTTTAAAAAATAATCTAATGTAATAAACTGTGATGCCTCCAGGGGCTAGAATTTGCAAACGTGGTGTAGATTAAAAAACAAAACACTTTTCTGTTTAGAAGCGACCTGCTTAGACAACCTGCTAACCTTGTTCATACAACAAGGGCCCACAGAGAAGCATTCTCGGTTCTTGCCCCAGTATGATGGGACTCCCTTTCCCCGGATGTCCATCAGAGCCCAAGCCGGAACATATTCGATCCCAAACTTTTATTTTTGGCAAAGCATTTGGCAGGGGGTTTAGGGTTGGGCTGGGTGGGTGGGGGGTGTTGTTGTTTTTTAAGGGATTTTACTGTAGTTTGTGTTTTTTATCTTGTAAGCCACCCTGAGCCTTCAGGGAAAGGTGGGGTAGAAATTTAAGTAAATAAATAAATAAATGGCTGCCCCTTTACCCCGTCCACATGGTCACATCACCTCCGGGAGAAAGCCCAGAGAACAGACACCAAGTTTCATGGGAACCGAGTTCAGTTGCACCATTGGTTATAGAAACATGACATCCCGTACAGGATGCTCCGGGGAAGCTCCATAGTGAAATATACAGGGAAATGGTACTTTAAGTGTCCTCCTAGGACCCTTAGTTCTGACTATTGCTTTTCCTGCTGCGCCTCCACATAATTCCCATTTACCACAGAGCCTGTTAAGCCAATCACAGCCAACATGCTTCGCCATGGCACAGGAAACCAAACCTAACAGAAGCAGAGGAGCTGACACTGCCGCCAATTCACACAGGGCAGCAAGCACTGATCCAGGTTTTTGCTTTATGGTGCAGAGACGCCGAGCCCTCAGCAGGCCAGAATTTGAGCTGTCAAACCCCTCTTAGAATGCAGAATGCTACCCTGGGATAGAAGGGAAGCAATTCGAGTAGAAGAGGAAGATACGAATATACATCATTCAACAGCACTAACAGGA
This sequence comes from Sphenodon punctatus, assembly GCA_003113815.1. NCBI lineage: Eukaryota > Metazoa > Chordata > Lepidosauria > Sphenodontia > Sphenodontidae > Sphenodon > Sphenodon punctatus. The sequence continues at coordinate 22,719,828 of QEPC01013865.1, forward strand.
AAAAAACCCTGGCAGCAGCGTGCTAGACCAGGCCTTGTTTATGCCAATCTTGGTTGCAGTTCCTGTGCTCTGATCAGAAGCACAACAAATTGTCTACTCTCCTGAATCAAATGGACTCTGATAGCTAGTGACCAATGTGACAGAGCCCATTGCCTGCATTTGAATCCGAAAACAGAGCAGCAGACAGAACCAGACTTCTAGACAGAAAAGTGTTTTGTTTTTTAATCTACACCATGTTTGCAAATTCTAGCCCTTGGAGGCATCGCAGTTTATTAAATGAGATTATTTTGAAAAAGCAGGCCACGATGAGGTGCGATTTGTACTTCCGAACGGGGAGATTGTTTTTGAAAAACCCTATAATTTACATTCCCACCCCCCACCCCCTTTATGTTCTTTTGAGCGGGGGTGGGGGAGAAACTAAAAAAACCAAAAAAAATCAGGTTGTAGTGGATAGAGGAAAGGTTGTTTGAAAGAAATAAACATCAGTGAGGAGATTGCCGGCATTCTCATTTCATGCACAGTAACGTGAGTTATTTTCCATCCCGATCCGATTTTTTTTCCCCCCTTTCTTTCATTCCCTCTGTTTTTTACAGTTCAATAAATATTTTCCCAAGCTCCACTTGCCAAACAAAAGAGTTTAGGCTCAGTGTTACTCCTCTGACAAATATCCTTATGGTGTTGCACATGTGAGCCATTGATAAACAAATTAAAATTCTGTCCCAGCTCAGAGCTCAGCTGGTCCATTTCATCTTGCGGTATGGGTTTGTAAAGGTCTGGGTGTCTGTCATCCTCCCCTAACCTTGTCTTTGTCAAAGGGATACAAAAGCATGCCCGCTCGGGGCCTTACGATACTGATTAGTGTGAGTGACAAAGTGGGGCGGCAAGTCGGCTCAGGCCTTCATAATAAATCTATCAAAGAGTAATAGAATTCCATCAATCCTGCGTCATCCCTGAGGGTCGCTAGGCCGGGATGGAAAGTGTGTTCCGTTGGGATTGTACAACTGTTATTATTCAATTACACTCTTTTCTTCCTAGTTAAAGACCATGATATCATTATCACTTAATGAATACATATAATTGGATCTGGACTCTATGTTTGGCTGATGAATACCGCTCACTATTCATTCAGTCCCGGCTCATCTTCTGACCATTTATTACAGACTTTTGGCTGAAAACCATGATGACAAAGGGAATTTGAAATTAGCTGAGATTTCATTCAATGCTCGGTTAGACACAAAGACAAAACACAAATCCGGAGGAAGCTGAGGCCTCATTGGAGAAGTTTGGCCTAACTTAATAGCCCTTAATTTATATAGAAAGACACGCATGCCCAGGTGTAAAGATACTGTATAATTTAGGAGTCTCACAAGTTTGAAAGAAAAGAAAAAAACCACACAATCCAGGGTGTCTTTTCTTTCCTTTCCAAGAAAAATAAAATGATCTGAAAGACAAACAGTACCATTTTATTTTTTATTTTATTTTTTTAAATAAAGTTAATATTTTATTTTTCAATGTAGGCAAAACATTAGCTTTAAAGAAGTTGCCCAAGCCCATTAGGATCTTTAACTCAACCCTACTAATCTAAACACCATTTTAGGATGAAATAACATTTAAGTCTGACAAAGCAAAAGTGCTCTCAATGCAGTGTATTTATTACACCTCTGATTGGAGACCGTCATTAAGTTTCATCAAACAGTGTGCCCCCAAAGGAAACTGGCCCTCCTATTCATATTGTCGGGAGTAAATGTAGCATACCTCCTTTGGATCACTGGTGAACAGGCCACCTCATTAATCCTAGTTAGCAGATGCTGCTGGGCATGTGGAGCAGCCAAATCCAGATGCTACCCACCGAGGCTCTCCAGGCAGTTAGGGAATCACAGAGTACCACCTCAAGCCTTCCATACATCACTTCAAATTAAATTTACATTAAGTGCTACTCCATCAGAGCTGAGAGGAGCTGACATCTTTGGAAAATGCAGATGATAATCCATTAAATCCTATTATATACATGTCTTCTAATTTTACTTAAGCTCATGCATACCAAAGTGTGAGTTTGTGTTAAAAATTAAAGACCATTTTACTAGAACAAAAGACTTTATGAACTGTTGACTTTGGGAGGGTTTATTACAGGATCAGGCTATTCTGTCAAGACAAGTAGACTTCTTTTTCTTTCCTTTTCTTTTTCCTGCTTTTTTTTTTTGCTCTAAAATATCTGGTTAATCATTTCTTCCTGGGTTCTCCCCACCCCCCCCACCCCCCAAATGCCTAATGTGTCTTTGCTCCTTCCAACTCCAGTGCTTTGTTCTCCCAAATAAGAATGCAGTCTCTTTAACTTAATCAAATGTTATGAATGAAACAGTGGGACACATATTGTCTCCTTTTGCAATTAAGAAAATATTTGCTGGCAGCTTCCACACTGGCAACAGTAAGAAGATGCTGTAAAATCATCACGGTGAAAAAGCTAAAGATTTAATTACCCTATTACCACATATGTTAATCCCTTTATATTTTCATAGTCCTTAATCCCGGTTACTTTTACTTTGATGAGTCTCTTCTAATTTCATAGCAGTGATCTTAATATTTTTGATTCGATGTACTTAAGGTTTTGTATTTAACCACTGTATTTTATGTTTATGTTTCTCTCTGATTTACTTTTGCAAGCAGACGAAACTAAAAAAAAATGGCGAGTAGACAGAACTGGAATAAAGGCAGATTATTAATTCAGATATTAGATGATGAGCATGAGGAGAAAACTTCTACCCATAAATAAAACACACACACAATTAATTTAAATGCTATTTATCATACCTTTTAAATTTTAATCAGAGTTTGGATTCCTGGTATTAGATTTCCTTTAACTTTCAAGCCAGTTGTTTTAAAGTGCTCTGCGCTGTATGTCTGCATTATCATGCAGATGAACTCTACAACCTAATGGTATAGGTCTGCATACTTTACCTACTAGAATTCCTAGACTACAAGAAACCTAAAGGACAAAAACTTGATATAGGCCATTTTTAAGCAGACTGCCACTGAGGGGGGGTGGGGGAGGCCCATGTGCGGCCGGTGGAGCGCCGCTGGTGGGGGCGGCCCATGTGCGGCCGGTGGAGCGCCGCTGGTGGGGGCGGCCCATGTGCGGCCGGTGGAGCGCCGCTGGTGGAGGCGGCCCATGTGCGGCTGGTGGAGCGCCGCTGGTGGAGGCCGTGCATGGGAGGACACAGAAGGGCGCACACCCATGTCCACCCACCTCCACGCACAGAGGGCATTTTCAGACAAGACACTGCCCACTACCCACCCACTATACATGTTGCAGGACGGCAGTGTTGCCCTATGGGTGCCCTCTAACATGGGGTGTTTTCACACAAGACATTTTCCACCCACTACCCACTCACTCTACATGTTACAGGGCACCCACAGCGCAACCCTGCAGCCCTGCAACATGTATAGTGGGTGGTGAGTAGTGGGTGAGAGTGTCTTGTGTGAAAGCGGTGGGGAGTGTCTTGTCTGAAAATGCCCAGAGTAACCCGCCTTTTCGCTAATTGCTCCACGAGTGGGGGGTTGAATGGAGGTGGGTGAAGATGTGTGGGGATGCAGAGGTCGCGGGAGCGGGCACCCATGCATCTCCACATTTAAACGAGATGCTCCCTCACGTGGACACAGGGTGTCCATGCATGGGAGTGTCCGGTTTTAAAACGGCCTTAGAGTGTCGTTGGACAAGCGCCTCCCCACCCATTACCCACCCATCATGCACGTTGCCGGGCTGCATGCCTGCAACATCTATGATGGGTGGGTGATGGGTGGGGAGGCGCTTGACTAAAAACATCCATAGTGTAAATCAGTGGAGCTCAGGGATGGGGAACCACAGGCCTGAGGGTCAAATGCAGCCCTTAACTAGTTTTTATTTGGCTCCTTTCCAGTTCCTGGATCTGGCCCCTGAATCCAGTTTCGAACTGTACGCACAGAAAGACAGCTTATTAATTATTAATTAATTATTATTATTATTAGCAAGCATTTATATAGCACCAGCTATATTTATATGGGGCTTTACAAAGTAATGGAGCTGAGGAGAGGAGCAGAGAGGAAGACATGCAGACTTATTAGGGAACAGACTGACGGCACCGATCCATAATCTGCACCCTTCTATTTCTGAGTGCACCCCAGCCTCTAGCTTCTATGCAGCCATGAGAGCTTGTTCCAAAACTTTCAAAGTGGCCCCTGCAAGGGAAAAGGTTCCCCACTCCTGGTGTAGCTACACTGATTTCAGCTGAGAAAGGCAATGGAAATATTCTGGTTTCCCGAGAGTTTGGGTGGTTGGTTTTTTACAGAAGCTTGAAATGGCTAATGTTTACAGGTTGGAATGGTCTATTACGAGCAGGGTCCAGTGTATTCTGCAAAATTTTCTTTCCAAAAATTCTGCAACCAGGCAACCCAAACTCATTATGAGAATAACTCATACAAATTATCTAAACTATGCATGATAGGCAAATTTGGGGGTGCAAATGAGTTTCCCAGCATGCCATTTCCTCCATTTTGGAGCTTTTCCTACCTTAAAAATAATTAAAAGATATCACACATACCACTCAGACTTTTTCTCCATCATGAAAGTTGTTGGCTGTTCCTCCCTAGTAACTGTAATAGGGGTCTCAAGGCCTCTGGAATACACAACAGCTGCTGAGCATGCTAGCATCCTATTGTAGAGCAATTCTCTGTTCAAAACTCTCCTGCCAGGATCATCCACCTAGCCTGTCGCTTTGACCATGTGCAGCCTCTCCTCTCCTCACTGGCTTCCCCCTTCCTGAGTGTATTCTGCACAAGCTCCTCCTCTTCACCTACAAAGCCCTTCACAACCTCACTCCCCCCCTACCTCTCTGCCCTGATCTCCCTCCGAACCCCTGCAAGCACTCCGCTCCTCTTCCATCCCCTCCCTCACCCTCCCTCGCCTCCCCTGCTCCTCCAACCACCTTCGTCCCTTCTCCCTCACTGCCCCACACGCCTGGAACTCCTTCCCTGCCCTTGTCCGCCTTGCCCCCACCCTCCACACCTTCAAGTCCCTCCTCAAAACCCATCTCTTCTGCTCCGCCTTTCCTAACTCCTGCTAAACATCCCCACCCAGGATTATCCCCCACCTGTTATCTGTAAACTCCCAATTTACTGTAACCAAGTCAAGAATGTGTACCTGAGTTCTCGCATCCTCTTGAATGTTGCATCCCTTGTCTCTCCCTCTGTTCCCCCTTCCCTGTCTCCCCTCCCCCTGTCTTTAGATTGTAAGTTCTCGGGCAGGGACCGTGTCTATCTTATTCTCTGTAAATCGCCAGGTACATCACTGGCGCTATATAAAAGCTAATAATAATAATAATAATAATAATAAATTCTTGGGCTGAAAACGTTATCACAAACCTGAGCCATGCCAACTGTATCAGGACCAACCCAAACCCAATTACAATGCACCAGGGCTCATATGCGCCTGGGCCCAATGTTACAGGGATGGCCCAGTGCACCATGGAGTCCTGTGGTGTCATGGTACTTCATGGGAGCGACAGCCATGTCAGGAGAAGGGTGGGGTTAAGGCATTCCGCCACCATTTTCCTGACGTGTCCCCATGGAGTTACATGATGCCACACAGTGCCGTGATGTCACAGTGTTCCATGGGGGGGGAACCTCCCACCCTCATGGAGCCCAGTCCAAGTCCAGTGAAGCTGGTCAGGTCCCATCAGGCTCAGCTTGGTCTGCAGGGCTCTACCCCACTGGCTGGCTTGCAGTGCTCCCCACCCTCTGCCTGAGGCAATTTCTGAGAGAATTTGGCCAAGTACCCTATTCTGTGAAAATGGCTGAAGTGGCAGCAGTGCAGAATTCACAGAGGCTTGACTGTGTACGGTAACTGTAAATGCACAATAGCATAACTGGGTTTTTTAAAGGGTCTGATAAGTTCTTAGAGGATAGCACCATAAATGGCTATTAATTGAACTGGTTGCAGGACGTAACGTCTGACTGTTAGGAGCTGGAGGGAAATATCAGGGAATGGATCACTCCATTGTCTCCTGTTGTACACGTCTGAAGTGACCATAAGAGGCCACTATCGGAGACAGGGAGGATGCTGGGTTAGATGGACCACTGGTCCGACCCACTATGGCACTTCTTGTGCTCTTATGTTCACATGCTGATCTTAGTTGTGCGTAGAATCCCCAAACCATGTAATGGGCAACAAGTTAGCCTGGATATTTACATCCTCTAATCAGTTAATTCAAAAGTCAGCTTTCCATTGGTTCTAATTTTGCACCCATACTGTTGAAATATTTGCCACAAATAGTGGGTTTACCCAAGATTTGCTGATGGCACAAACGTTTAATATATAAAATTCAGACATCTTCCACAACCCCCTCTGCCTCCCACAAGGATACAGGTGACATACCTTTTTTTTTTTTTAAACAAACTAGCAAATTACTCTCTGCAATTTATATTGGCTGATCTTCACCATAGTGAGGGTGAAATTGCTGCCAAGGCTTCCTGAAAGCACCAAGTATGGGAGATGCTTTCAAGGAAGATGCAATTAATTGGACTCAAAGAGTATGACCAACTTCTTGACATTCACGCACATAACTTCCACTAATGTTAATGGGAACTGCATGCATCAGTCCCAATACGCTGAAAATTAATCACGTCCCAAAATGTCTGACTCCCGTACGCGGTAGTACCAATTTTAGGACATCAAGCTCATCATTCTACTTGCATATTGCACAGAGAAGCACGTTAAGGAGCCAATCCTGCTAAATGCTAAGCATCGGCCTGACAGCTGCTCTCATTGTGAAAACAAGTACAAGTGTCCCCCATGTTCAAAGTGAGTCTCTCTAGTGGCTGGTCAATGCAAAAAGGTTTACCAGCCACCTACAAATGCTGCTCAAATGCATAGCTGTCTAAAACAGCCTTCAACGCACTGACCTTTGCAGTAGCCCTGGATAGTCTGAGTGCGGTAAGTCCTGGTCACTTATCTTCCCTCACCTCCTCCCCAGTCGTGTGCCTGACATGTCCCTATAATGGGCACTGTAGGTTGGAAAGGAAGCCTCTTGTCAATCTTCCAGTATTACAATCTCCAGAGAAACCCTCTTATAATCTGTGATACTCCTGAGAAGTTCCCCCAGCTTTATGGGCACTTAACACAATTCAAGGTGCTGTTTTTGACATATAAAGCCCTTGAGAGCTTGGGCCCTGCATAGATAAAAGACCGCCTTCACCCCCTCAGTTCTGCTGTGCTCCCTTAGGTCAACCAGAGGCATCCTCGTAAAGGTTCCATCACTGCACCAGGTCCAAACAACATGGGCACGTAGAGGAGCGTTCTCAGGGGCTGCCCCACAGCTTTGGAAGGAACTCCCTTTGCCTGGACGTTAGCCTAAGCGTCTTCAGAAGACAATGTAAGATCTATTTATCTGGCTGGGCTTTTGGTGTGTGTGGATAGATGGGGGTTGGGGAAGTGATGTGGGAGTGGTTTTAATTGGAATTTTATATGGTTCATTTTTATTGTTTTTTATATTTGTGAATGTTTGTAAGCTCGCTGCCTTGAGCTTGCAGAAAAGGGTGGGATATAACTCCATATAAATAGGTTCCTGGTGGAGGTTAAGAGAGTCACCACCCCACCCCCCACTGAGGGTGAGGGAGGAGCAAGGTCTAAGGTCCGCCTGTAAAGGGCTGCTGCTGCTAAATGCAAGGTCCATAGTGAATAAGGCCCCAGTAATCCAGGATTTGATCCTGGATGGGGCAGCAGACCTTGCATGTAATACGGAGACCTGGCTGGACGAGGAGGCGGGACCAGTTTTAGCTGACCTCGTTCCAGCTGGGTATGCCATGCAGCACCATCCCCGCACGGGGGGCTGGGGTGGTGGTGTAGCTATTGTTTTTAGAGGGGACTGGCCAGTTAGGAGATATCCAGTCCAGGAGATACCCGGTATTGAGGCCCTCCACGTGGTGTTTGATTTGGCTGGGGCAATCTCGGGGTGCTGCTGGTATACCGGGCCGGCAGCATCCCTTGCCACTCTAGCAGAGCTGGCCTCGGAGGTGGCACTGAGCTCCTCCAGGACTTTGGTCCTGAGGGACTTCAACGCCCATGCCAACGCCGGCTTTGTAGGAGCAGAGCAAGAGTTCATGGCCGCCATGGCAACCATGGACTTGTCCAAAGTGGTCAACTGCCCAACTCATGTGTGGGGGCATACCTTCGACCTCTGGCCTTGAGGCAGGTGACCCGTTAGTGGGGGATGTGAGGGTCACACCCTTGTCATGGATGGATCATTACCTCCTGCAGGCCAGCCTCTCAGCACACCACCTCCAGAAGGGGAGTGGACCAGTTAGGTTGGTCCGCCCTCGGAGGCTGATGGAACCATAACGGTTTCAGGAGGCTCTGAAGGAGTTAACCTTAGACCCTGACAGTCACTCTGTCGAGGAACTTGTCCGAGATTGGAACATCTTGCTCAGGGAGGCCCCTGACAGGGTGGCACCGAGAAATCCCCTGCCTCCATCTCGACACCGCAGGGCTCCTTGGTTTACTGAGGGACTGCGGTGTATGAAACAGGTAGGCAGGTGACTAGAGCGATGCTGACTCACTCTGAACCCAACCGACTTCTCCATAGGGCCCATTTGCGGTCCTATGTTGAGGCTGTGAGGACAGCAAAGAATGAGTTCTTTGCTGCCCTCATAGCTTCTGCTAAGTCTCGTCCAGTGGAGCTGTTCCGGGTGGTGCGGGGGCTGGTCAGTCCGGCCTCCCTCCGCCTGGACAGGGACTTGTCCCAGGCCCGCTGTGAGGAGTTTGTCATCTACTTTGCAGACAAGATCGCTCAGATCCAGAGTAACTGTGACACCGAATTAGGGGCAGTAGGGGAAGAGCGCGAGGTTATAGAGGCACCATCTGGTCCATCTTTCTGGGATGAGTTTCAGAAAGTGACGCCAGCTGTTGCTGTGGATGTTCTGAGGTCTGTTAGAGCCACCAGTTGCAAATTAGATCCATGCCTGTCCTGGTTGGTGAAAGCCTCCAGGGAGACCTTGGGGACAGTGCTGGCGAGGGTAATCAACGCGTCCCTTCAGCAGGGCAGATTGCCTCCCAGTCTCAAGGAGGCTGTGGTGCACCCCCTGCTGAAGAAGCCATCTTTGGATGTGGACGCACTTGCCAGCTACTGACATGTCTCTAATCTCCCCTTTTTAGGAAAGATTATTGAACGGGCAGTGGCACTGCAGCTCCAGGCACATCTAGACAGCATCGGTTTCCTTGACCCTTTTCAGTCTGGTTTCCGCCCCGGCTATGGTACAGAGAAGGCCTTGGTGGCCTTGGTGGATGATCTCCGCTGGGAGATGGATACAGGACGTTCAACATTTCTGGTCCTGCTAGATCTCTTGGCCGCTTTTGATACAGTGGACCATGGGCTGCTGTTGAGATGACTGCGAGTCCTGGGGGGTCTGGACGGGACTGTCCTTGGGTGGTTCCACTCATTCCCCTCGGGGAGAAGCCAGCGGGTTGGGCTGGGGACTGAAACATCTAGCCCCCAGGCCCTGGAGTGTGGCATTCCGCAAGGTTCCATCTTGTCTCCATTATTGTTTAATGTTTATATGCAGCCCTTGGGGGAGATCGTGAGGGGGTTCGGGGTGCATTGTCACCAATATGCTGATGATACTCAGCTGTACCTCTCATTTTCAACCAACCCAGGTCCTGACATCTCAGTACTTTCCCAATGTTTGGAGGCTGTGGCAGATTGGATGCGGCAGAGCAGACTGAAGCTTAATCCTGATAAGACAAAGGTGACGATGGTGAGTAGGGCAACGGAGGTATTGGCTCCCCTTGTAGAGGGGGTCCGTCCTCAGATAGCCCAGCAGACTCAAAGTCTGGGGGTGTTATTGGATTCGGGCCTTCTCCTGGCTCGACGGGTGAAGGCAGTGGCTAAAACCGCTTTCTGCCAGTTGTATCTGGTGCGGAGACTGCGCCCATACATCTCCAGGCCCAACCTGGCCACCCTCATTCATGCCTTCATCACCTCAAGGCTAGATTACTGCAACGCACTCTACATGGGGCTTCGCTTGACTCTGGTTCGGAGGCTGCAGCTAGTGCAGAATGCAGTGGCTTGTCTCCTTACAGGGACGGGACAATGGGAGCATATTACCCCTGTGCTCTGTGCTCTGCACTGGTTGCCAATAGTGTACCATGCCAGATTGTTTGGTTTTGGCCTATAAAGCCCTATACGGTCTGGGCCCCTCATATCTCAGGGACCGCCTCGCCCTCCGTGTCTCAGAGCGACCCCTTTGGTCCGCCAGGGGTGCCTTTTTGGAGGTCCCCCATGTAAAATCCCCTGTGTAAAATGGGGGGCCACCATGGAGAGGGCATTCTCAGTGGCCGTGCCGCGACTTTGGAACTCCCTCCCCAAGGAAGCCCGCCTGGCCCCAAGTCTGCTGGCTTTCCGCCAAGCTTGCAAAACCTGGCTGTTCACCCAGGCCTTCGGAGAGGAGGGTGGGNATATTTTAAATTCTGTGTAAATTCTTTTTATGCTTTTTAGTGAATTTTAATATTGTATATATTTATTCTTTTTGTAAGCCGCCCCGAGATGCCGTAGGCATGAGGGGGTGGCTAGAAATGCAAATAATAAATAAATAAATAAATAAAATGTTTACCAACAATTACAAGAGCCAGAGCAAATACTTGAACTAATTACATCAATACAATAATAACAAAGGGTGATTATTATGATTAACAACAATATTCACTAATGGCGATAATTTCTGTGCTAGCATTTTTCCTTTGTAATCATCATGAACAAACCCTAGACTTCTGTGTTCTTTTGTAGCAAACATTAGCACCCTCATCGGCTGGGATTGCTCCATTTATTTGCAACTGCTCTGTAGTGAGCTAAGGTGCTTTGCCAGCAGAGCCATATGGGGATTAGAACTCACAGCCTTGTGTTTCATCCACTCCACTGTGCTGACTTAGTTTTTCTGAAAGCAAATCTGAGAGGAATTATCAAACGTGGTCAAGGAAATACTAGGATACTTTACATGTGCTGTGACTAGGGGTATTTTCAGATGTGACGCCATCCCGATTCACCACAGTGAATCCCCGCTGGGGGTGAACAGAACCACCACCCCCCGGGGCCAATAAAAGCCCCGAACAGACATGCTGGGAGATCCCGGTAGGGAATTGAGGGGGCGGGGCCGCGCGGCGCAACGTGCAGCCGCATGGCCCCGCCCCCTGACACTCCCCCGCCGCCCGCCCTCTGGGGAGACGGGTGGGCGCCATGACCAATGCAGCTGCAGCGCCCACTCGCTTTGACCATGGCCAGGAAGCCCGCTGGGGATTCCGGGCCGTGATCGCCGGCCAGACTTTACTTTTTATTGCTTCCCGCCGGGAATCACTTTGACCATGCTTTCGGAGCTCGTCCCACGGGGAGCCCGGGAAGCGTGGTTGAAATTGCCGCATGTGGAAATCGGCCGTGGTGAACATCTGGTGGCCGCCAAACAGACGTTCAGGGCGCTTTGGCCCGGCAGCGAAATTGACCGTGGTTCACTGTGGTTGACTGTGATCTCGTAACGTCTGAAAATACTCTAGGATGTTGTGGGGCAGAGAAGGAGGGGGAGCAAAATCCGTGCCACCGTAATTCAAATTGTCCTCACGGCAGGAATGAGGGAAAGCGAAAGACTGGGCCTTAACACTGAATAAGACTCCATGTAAATTTCCCTTATGAACATCTGATCAGTATTTATATGTGCATAAAAGGTTATTTATTTCCCTGTCTCCATGAATGATTTACAGGCCTCTCTCTGTTTGAGGGCTTGAATTAGATGGTGCATGCAGTCTGACTGGGTCTTATTCCGGCGGTACGGTAAGAGACAGATCCACGGTGGCTGGGGAAGGGAGATACATACTAAACCCTGGGGCGGTCTTTCACCTTTCCTGTCTTCCTACCGTCTCTTCTTCTGTGCTTCTTTTTCCTCATGAGTTTTTCACCTCCAGTGACACTTTTTTTGCAGGTATAGCTCCCTGGCTTTGCTTTTACGATTAAGGGTGAGCTCACATAGTAGAGAAAAGACAGGATTTGGCAGTAATCAATACGAAGGGCATTCAAGAACATCCAAGGACATAAACAGATCCTGCGTCCTGGCTCTGCTGTTCTCAGGTTGAAACTTGGATTAGAGAATCTGGACTAGCACCACCATCTTCCCTTTCTAAATCCCAGCCAGGATTAAGCCTTCTTCCAATGGACTCCTGACTACAATGGGCCCATTCCTGGCTTTCACTCAGATCTCAACAGACCCAAACTTTGAGAAGTTTCCAAGTCCCAATTCTGGGGTTTACCTGTTTCTCTAGCCCAGAGTTTGGGTATATCTGACTCCAGACTTGAACTTTGCAGTTCCACCCCATCTGCACATTTTCCCAGAGCTCCCCTGTGTGGTAGGCCAACTTGTCTTCATTCCCAGCATCTGCCAAAATGGCTCTGCAGCTGTACAGAAAATTAGGAGTGTTTGCACTATAGAAAAGGGAGGAGACTTCTAAGGAGGTAGCTTTGAAAACCACTGAAGACAAGCATTTCAGATTCCTCTTCTACAAGGGAGTTCTTAGCCAGCAGACAGTGGGTGGAACTGGTTCTGCTTCCCTCTGCGCTGGTCACCCACTCATCTCTAGTATCGGAAGAGGGAGGTAATACATCAGAGGCATTCCATGGAAGCAGAGTGGACAAGACTGAGAGAGAACAAGGCACAGGAGAATGGAGCTTTAGGTGATATTTGGGCCTGATGACCAAGGATTAGGGAGTAACAGCCAGTTTTCAAGTGGGTCAGAAGGAGGTAGCGCCGGGGGGGGGGGGGCAACTACAAATTGTTTTGCCTGGGTAGGGACAAAGCCTCCAGAGGGCATTTTCAGACATGTAATTCCAAGGCAAATGCTGTTGGCTAGGTCTTTCGTCACGCCATTTACTTTGTACAGAGGGGTATATACATAATATAGCACTTTCAGTGTTCAAAGTACTTTACAACCCTCTCACTAATGCTGCTGAAGCACAGAACTCACAGGTAAGCCTGCTGAGCGCAGGACTGGTGGTTTCTGGCAAGCATCCCATACAGCAGTGGCCTTGGCAAAACAGAAAGAGCTATGCAGTTCTTAATTTTTAAAAAATAAAGGTAGTGGGGCTCAAGCCTGCCCTAGGAGCCCCATCTCTTGACCCCAGAAGCATGGGGGTATTCAGAGGGGCCAGTGGAACTGTCCTGCCATCCCCACGTCTTCCACCAGCCCCTGTTTCCACTTCTACTTAGGCCATGTTCAGACTGAAGTAACAACTTTGATTTAATTAAACTGAAGCAACTACTCCACCTTGGTAGCAGTCAGAAGATTGCACTGTAGCAATCTCCTAGGGATGGGAATTTCTGTTTCGGATAAAACTGAAAGTACATGAAAATGGCCATTTCGGATTAATCCAAAATTTCGGTTCTTTTTTGGTTTTGGTACTATCGGATCTTTTGCATTGATTTTTGTACCAGATTGTTAACATTGTGGTTTGTCCCCCATTGAAAAAATGCAATGTTAAAAATCTGGTACAAAAATCAATGCAAAAGATCCGATAGTACCAAAACCGAAAAAGAACCGAAATTCATGATACCGAAACCGGAATTGACTGAAACCGAAATTTTGCCCAGAGCCCCATCCCTACAATCTCCCCTCTAGAGGAGATGTAATGATCACTGCACCGTGGTTGCCACCATCACGTACTAATAAGCGTTCTCACAAACTGTGACCTCGAAATACAAACTGAAGAGGCCGTCCTGATTTTTCAGGATTACATACTTTTCCTCCTCCTCAATAAGGACGGTTTTAGGTGCATGTGGATGCTTCAGGAGTAAAACAGAGGTACGACCCATATACCTATATTGAATTAACTGTTTGGCAGAACGTAACCTTAGCCTTGTTCAGGGCCAGATTCAGTTTTTATTGGGGCTGGTCCCAATCTGCTGTTTTGGCACCCAATCAGCCTCAATTCTGTCAGGAAAGAGATTGTGGCTGGGGGGTGGGGGGGTGGCTTCTGCAACCCGTGGTTTGGTCTTGAAGAGTGACAGGATCCGGAAAAGGTGCCAGGGCTCTAGCACAAATTAATCCCTGGAGCTATGGAGGAGGCTGGAGTCCTCTAGATGCCTCTCGTTGTGCCCCGGCCTAGTGTAGCATCAGAAGCCTAGTCCATATCACTCCTTCATGCCTCCCAACAGTCAGCCACTGTTTTGGAGAGACATTCTCTCTTTGCATGCCGAGTCCCACTGTCCCTTTCCCTTTGTCAGCGGGTCAAAATCCCCACCCCGAGCTGTTTTCAGGAGGGGCGGAATATAAATTTGATAAAATAAAATCCCTCTTTCAGGAGAGAGACAAAGAAACTGGGGTTCAAGCCTCAGGCACCTCTTTACTGGTTACCTCTCAGAAATGGCACTTGAGTGGGCAACGGGGAGATGATGGAAGAACAAGAAACTAAGTGGAATGAGAAGCGAGAGAGCTTCAGTTCCTCTTTATGGACTTGGAATATCAGGAAGGGTGATCCTTTATTTAAAAATATATTCCTAAACGCAGTATTTAATTAGTGACTGAAATCATACAAGAAACGTGTCTCTCTGCCGTCCTTAGGGCTTTCACAGTGGCCATCTCTTAGGGTTGCCACCGATGCAAAATTTTAAGGAACACTTATAAAAAATACATGTTGCAGGGCCTGGACTGCCACCTGCACCATGTATTTTTCATAAGTGTTCCTTAAAAATTTGCATCGGTAGCAACCTTACCATCACTGCAGTATTTAAGCATTTCCCAGATACACCCATGAAATACCATTTGAAAACCTAGGGTAGTAATCTGAGTGGGGTATCATTTACCTTCTTACTGACTGAGAGCCCTGGACCAGGTGGGATAGCTGGTCTGCAGACCTCCAGCCTGTCTTGACACTTCCACATGTCTGACTTTTGTAATCGCTGGAGTTTTAGGCACTTTGAACCCAGTGAAGTTGTTCCCTCCAGCGTAATTATCCTTCCTATAGTAATCGCAGCAATAATTTTCAAATTACAGACTAATAAAACCTTTTAATTTGTTAAGATTCATTGAGGTCAGTTTTATAGGTTCCTTACAGTATTTCAAGCATAGCTGCAATTTATTTTTTAAAATGTTGTAATTGCTCCCGCGGGTTATAAAAAGGTGTAAACACCAAAATCCCCTGCAGGCTCAGCCTGTATGCACAAAGGCCGTGCAGCAAGTGAGTGTCAGAAATGGAAAGGGGTCTGGGAGACCAGGTGTTCAAACCCTATCTTAGCCATGAACTCACTCTTGCCCTTGGGCAAGCCACTCTTGCTCAGCCTCAGTTCTCCATCTGTAAAATGGGACTAATAACGACCTACCACACAGGGTTGTTGGGAGGGTGAACTAGATGAGGACTGTAGAGCACTTTGAATACTGAAGGCATCAAATAAGTAATAATAACCCTGAAAGTGTGATATTTATAATTTATTTATTTATTTATTTATTTCAGGTTTCTTCTATCCCCACTCCCTCCCAATGGGGACTCAAACATGGGCACCTCTAGGGCCTTGAAAAGGGTGCCCCCAAGGCAGCAGGGTCACAGAAAAACACCAAGGGCCCGGCATTTGGGGGGGCTTTTAGAAGGACGGCAGCTCCAGTTCTGCCTGAGCCAGCCCGCTTCACCTCTGCGTTGGCCTGTCTCTTTATTTATAAAACCATTTTCTACCCCGCCCCTCCTGCTCCAAGCAGCCTGGGGCGGCTTACAACATTAAAACACATAAAACCAAACCAATACATCAAAAGAGAAGGCAAAAAAACTAGAAACAACCCCCCCTAACCCCCAACCCCACCCTACACCCCATCTCCCTCGCCAAAAGCCAGGTGGAAGGAAGGGAGATCCGGAGCCACCGGAGCCTCTGCCGGGAGGGGGTTCTGCAGCCTAGGCGCGGCCACCTCTTCATAGTGGCCCGCTCGGTTTAAAAGTGCCCCGCCAGATGGGCACCGTCAGCGGAGTGGGCCGGCCAAATCCCGGGCACCAGCCGACAGTGAAGCTGCTATCCGTCTGATGGGCGGACCCACGCTGCAGCTCCAGTCCCAGCCAGCCATCGCCCTGGAGCAGGTGTCAGCCTAAAGGGTCAGGCGATTGCCCGCAACACTATGGTGCATGGGGACAGGCGGCAGGCTGGGGAACCTGCCGGGTCCAACTAAAGTAGACCCAGGCCGAGCTGGAAGCCGGCAGATGTGGGTGTGCCGTGCACCCCCAGAGGGGTCAGGCTTCTTCCGTTTCTGTCTAAAAACACCCTTTACCTCTACCCTGAGTCCCTTAAATTCTATGATCAGACCTGGTTTGATCCTGTCCACGCACACACACACACACGCAAAATAATGGACCAAATTCAATTCACTGATGACAGCAAGATTACTGGGCCAGACCCCATGCTGTTCTAAATCAGCATAGCTCTGTTCACGTCAAGTGGCATCCATTTACACACAGTGAGGATTTGTCCCAGTGGTGTAGCTAGATTGAAATGGGCCCTGGTCTAGAAGCTGGAATGGGGGTCCCTCCACCCCGGCCGGCAGCAGAAGAGGCAGCTGCCTGTGTACAGTACTGTCCCTACTATGGCTACGCCCTTGATTGGTCCCCATGACTTCAGCACTGAAATTGGCTCAGTCATTTTTGACTCAAAAAATGGGGGGGGGGGGGGGGGTTTGAGGTTTCAAATGAAAACGGCCCCTTCTCTCTTCTTTGCCATAATAAGGAGCTTGCATTGGTTTTGATACTGGATTATTTATTTTTTCCTGGTTTAATATTTTAATAGTTTCAAATGCATAAGGAAAAATAAAACAAAATTTAACACACGCCGCCTATTGAAAGAACAGACCTTAGCTGAAGGCTTGTGCCTCTGACAGATCAAAGCTTCTGTTTCCAAAGCGATTTTCACTAGCACGTGGTTTTGTTCCTCCACCCCCACCCCTCTACTCCCTGACTCTGCTTTATTAACATCTTATCACCCAGCAAGGTAAGAATTATCATCAACAAATATTAAATTTATTTTAGTATTAAGCTTCTCACCAACATTTACCCTTGGTGGAAAATTAAATTATTTTTGCATGTGACTAAGAGAAACCTAATGACATATAATTAAAAACAACAAATAAGAGTCACATTCTATACAAGCATAATTATGTTCATGTGGTCCCGCCGTAATTGAAAGACAGAAGACATTTCATTCCGTATTAAAGGCGAATTCCTTCCAGTGGGTTTCCTGAAGCTCATTAGATATTCCCTGGCTGATTCTCCTAAGTAATTAGATTTTAACAGGATTTTCAACAGATCAGAGCAATCTCAGAGGATGCCAGTAGGGGAGTCCCCCTCTGGCCTAACCAGCAGGGCAGCATGGATAACATCCAGACTGGGAGTTAATAGGACAATTACTGGCCTCTTTTAAATGAGTTACATTAATGCACTTAAGCTAAATGGCTCTGCATATGATTAAATATTAACGTCTGCAAAATATGAAATCATGATATGCAATCAAGTTTTGTTGTTTTAATTTCCCCAACGTAGGATTTCGGGTTGTGGATGTAAATGCTCATTCGATGGCGCCTGTTAAACTTTCAAAACGCAGAAGAACAAGTCTCTGCCAATTGTTCTTCTGGAGCGACTTAGTTAAACATCTGAAACCAGCGCACAGGCTGAAAGATAGTAGTGTGAAAATGCAAACCAACAATGGCCTCTTTGAAAGCCTCAGTGGGACGTCGATCAGGAATCTTCTGTTTACTGGCTCCAGAAGCAAGGCCGTTAAAAGCAATGACAGAATTCCTACTGACTTGGAGGGGAGCAGAATCAGGGCCATGTCATTGACAGAGTGTGAATGGTGCTCACTGAATTTGGCAGCGTTTCAAACAGACTCACTTACTAAGATCTAATTTAAGGCATCTTGGAGCCAAAGTAATTCAGGTGATCTCTTTTATTTGGACCAACCTCTGTTGGTGAGAGTATGCACGTTTTCATGCCACACAGGGCCCTTCATTGGGCATGTAAAGTTCAGAACTACGGACTGAGCAAATGCAAGCTAGGTATATATTTAATAGCAATCACTTGGGAGGGGGTTTTAGGTGAAAACATTCTTCCTCTAGTCTGTTGTTCTGACTTTTTGCAAGCCTGAGGAAAGGCCTTGTGGACTGAAAATGAATGGAAGGATACCTACCCACTGACGTCCCTGGGCTACGGATCAAGACTCTTAGGCTGCTTTTAAACGAGGGCGCGCTGAAGCGCCTCCCAAATGCCGCATTAAAGCAAAGCCGCCGGAAGTGGCGTTCTCCCCGTTGCTGGCGGCGGCAGCGGCTGGAGACACGGGGCTTTGGAGCGGTGCGTTCTTAAGCCTAATAATTGAAGTCTTAAGAACGCGCCGCTGCAAAGCCCCGTGTCTCCAGCCGCCGCCGCCACCGGCAACGGGGAAAATGTCACTTCCGGCGGCTTTGCTTTAATGCGGCGTTTGGGGGGCGCTTCAGCGTGCCCTCGTTTAAAAGCAGTGTGACTGAAAACGTTTGCTACCAAGGCTTCTTCATGAGATGGGAGGTGGCTGGAAATTTTAGGCACGTAAGCTGCATAGGGATAGGCGAACGGAACGCCATTCGGATGTTCAGACGTTTGGTCATTCGGTTTGAAACCCGAGTTCGGGTTCGGCTGTTCAGTTCGGCAGAGTTCGGTTTTGCCGAACCCAGCCGAACATCCAAAAATAGCGCTATCGATACCGATATATATATTTTTTTGTATCGGTATCATTTGGCCCTGAAACCACCCCTGGTGTCCAACCCTGGTGCCAGGAAGTCTGCTCCTCAGCTGCCTCCCCATTCCAGTCACGTTTTTCCCGCCCAAAGTCACGTATTTCCCGCCCCCGAACTCATCTGAACTTTTCCAAACCGTTCGGCCATTCGAACGTTCAGTTTGGAAATTCGGTTCGGTCGTCCAAACAGGTCGAGTTCGAGTCGAACTCCAAACTTCCAAACCGCGTTCGCCCATCCCTAAAGCTGCAATTCTCAAAGCACTTACCTTGACACTTGGAGCCTCAGTGGGTTCAGCCAGTGGAAGTATGCTGAGGATCCAGAACAGATAACATTGCCACCTTCTTAGAAGCTTTGGCTCAAAGGGGGTGGGGTGAAAGGACTTTCCGTAGGAGGCAGACCATGTTAGAAAGGAAGCAGGAACGCTTCTTTTCTCCATCCCTTTCTGGCATGCCCTTCTCCTAAAACAATTCTTGCAGCACCCCTGGATAATCCAGAGAAATGAATTATCCTCAAGTTTGGGGATGATGTGTGAACGCCCAGCCTCTCCAAGTTGGTAACCCTAATAACATACCTTCCTAAGGCCTATCGGAGTCAGGCCCAAAGTGGGCCCAGGGTAAGTTGCCACGGGCTATGTATCTTATAGCAGGCTGCTGAAGGGATACCACTTGTGGGTAATTGGCTCATTAGCAGCCACTCTCTGCCTGGGCCGGATTTAGAATTTGAGTGCCCCCCCCCCAGGCAACTCGGGCTGCCACACCCTCCCTCCCCGCTCTGGAGCGCACGCAGGCTGCCGTCTGAGGCAGATAGGGAGACAATGGCAGCGCCAAGCACAAAAACAGAGTCTCTTCCTCTGCGCTCGGCCCCACCACAGAACATGTTTACAGGGGTCTCGGGGGTGGAACAGGGCTTCTCCAGGTGGGGATGGTCGAGGGGGCCCTCCAGGCTGCAGACGGCACAGGTGAAACTGCGTGGTTGCAGTGGCAGCAGGGGAGGGGGCGCCATACCTGGGCGGGTACAGGCTGAGAACAGAATCCCCCAACCTCCTTCGGTCTGCCGGGGGTGCCTTCCTGGAGGTCCCCCGGGTTAAGCGGGGGGCCACAATGGAGAGGGCATTCTCGGTGGCCGGGCTGCGCCTTTGGAATTCCCTCCCGGAGGAAGCTCGCCTGGCCCCGAGCCTTTTAACATTCCGGTGAATTTGCAAAACCTGGCTGTTCGCCCAGGCCTTTGGGGAGGGGAGGGGCGGGTGGGGCAGGGGTTTTTTTATCCCCCTCTACCCTTATTTATTGTATTAATTAATTTATATGTTCCTTTGCCCTGTTTTAATTGTTGCAATTTTACAAATGTTTTTAAAAGTTTTATACTTTTCTTTGTTTTTGTTTTTTAGAGTGTTAGCCGCCCCGAGCTGTTTCAGGAGGGGCGGGGTAAAAATATGCTTAAATAAATAAATTAAATAAATAAATTAAAAAATAAACCTCCCAAAGTCGCCCCCTCCGCCTAAAATCTGCTGCCCTAGGCAGGTGCCGATGCTGCTTGCCCCTAAGTCCGGCCCTGCCCCTCCCTCCCCGCTCCGGCCCTGCCCCTAAGTCCGGCCCTGCTCCCTGTTGGAGCAAGAGAGAATGCTGGTGGGCTGAGAGATGAAGCCATATAAACCAAGCTCTGAAAGAGCCTGCCACCAGGAATGGGCTCCAGCAAAGAGCTTAGCTAAGGGGAAGCCCTACAGCCTCATGGCTGGTGAGAACCAAGGAAGAGGTGGGGAGTGTCAACTCGAAAGTTTGCTGGAGCTGGCTAGGTGAGTGGGAAAGGTGGGGGCAGGGAGGTCAGAAACCTGGGCCGGGAACTGGGGAGAGACTTGCGAAAGATGCTTGTGGAACTGTTGCTGGCAATCTAAATAAATGCGCTCCCCAGGTGAAGAGGCAGAGTCAGTCCAGCCTGCTTTCTGAGAAGCATGGTGGAGCAGAGTTCTCAGGCTGCAAAAACTACACGGCAGTTTACACAGAGGTGGAAACCATTTCCCTAAACATGGGCCTCTCTGAAAATTACCACAAGCCCCTCAAGATGGATAGGAAATGGAGGGAGGAGATGCTCCAGATGAGGCAGAAAAGGGGTGGGCCCAGATGATGGATCTATGATGGATCCATGTCATGGATCCACCCCCTATCATCAAAGGCATGCAAATGCACACTAATAAGTATATATTTAATAGCAATAACTTAGGAGAGGACTTTTGGAGGGAAACATCTCCGTTCCTTTTCTCTGAACTGTCATACCTCCCAACAGTCCTTACTTAAAAGGGACAGTCCTTTGTTGGGTGCTGAATCCCACCATCCCTCTTTCAGGGATCAGAAGAAAGAGACAAAAAGACCAGTATTCAGCCTTTTTCTGGTGGCCTCCCAGGAAAATCACTTGAGAGGACCATGGGGATAGGATGGAATAACAAGAAGCTAAGTGGAAGAGAGCGTCAGGCGTGGAGACTGGGAGGCGTAGTCAAGGTAGAAGTCAGGTCAAGCTGGGTGGTCAGTTAGCACAGGTGTCAAAGGGTTAGTCAAGGCAGAGGGCAGGGCAGGCCAAGGAGTCAGTTAGCACAGGCAATAGCAAAGGGTTTGAGAGGACAACAGACAGGGAGAAGGCGGAGGATGGTAGGTGAAGAGGGGTAGGCAAAGTGGAAGTACAGGGGAGTGTGTTGGCAGCCACTAGTAATTTCTTGTTCTTTGTCCCTTATTAGGGGAAGAAGCGGAAGTGCTGGGTGCTTCCTCTCCCACCCTGTGCCCTTCAGGACCGGCTTTAATTGACTGAGGTGGCAGCAGTCTCAGAGGCAATGGGGCAGGCACTAGCTATTTGAGGTCTGGTGCAGGCACGGCTGGAGGACCTCTCATCCAAACAGGCAAGCAATATCTGGGATCCAATGTAGGTGCGGCTCCTGCTGCTGCGAGTGACAGGACACCCCGCCCCCCCAAAGAGCACCCACTGGCAGGAGGCACTGGCTTGCCCAGTGAAAGGTGAAGAGAAGGGCCAGGGTGTGGATGTGGGACACAGGCTCCCATAATCTCTCCTCAGGCCTAGGGCCGGCCCCAGGGTTTGTGAGGCCATGTGTGAAGTCTTGGTGCAGGGCCTAATTTGCATAATTAGGCCCCACCTAATTATGCAAATGTATGAATTTACATAAAATTTAATCCCTCTGGACAGGAAGGATTCCCATTCTCCACCCCTCCAAGTGGCCATAGATAAGCATGGCCTCCCAATGCTTCCCGGGGGGACACCTCCCCAGCCAAGCATCTAACATCACTCCCCAGAAGTGGTTCCACTGCAGGGGCAGCTGGGCAGGCAGTGAGGCAGACACAGAGAGACTGACTGCGTCCACTGCCTTACTGGAGGAGAGGGGGTGAGCTTAGCCGGACTGGCCTCCAGGCCTGTTGCTTCTTGCTGCTGGTGCCGCCTGTGCCTTGTGCATGCACGCGGTGCAACCGGTCCAGAGGTGCTGCTATCACACACACAAGACACCCAAAATGCAGCTAGCCTATTAAGCGCATTATGCCATTAAAATATTATATATTAGGGATGGGCGAAGAGAACAGAGTTTGGAAATTCAGTTCGGTTCGGTTTAAAATTCGAGTTCGGACATTCGGTTCGGTTCCGTTTGAAATTCGAGTTCGGTTCCAGGGGCGGCTGGTGGGTTTTGAGTTTTGAGGGCAGTAAGGCCAGCGAGCCAGTGGGCGGAGCCAGGGGGATGGTAGGCGGAGCCAGGGGGACGGTAGGCAGAGCCAGGGGGATGGTAGAGCAGTGGCATGGCATAATGCAGCAGCAAGGAGTTTCCATGGTTAACATCAGATGGAAGAAAACACAATCTACATGCACATCAAGTTTAAAATAAATAATGTATAAACC
>QEPC01013865.1:22743705-22790598 GCA_003113815.1 Sphenodon punctatus
GGTCGACCAAACAGACCAAGTTCGGTCGAATTCCAAACTTCCGAACCAAGTTCGACCATTCAAAACCAGGTTTTTTGGTGTGTGTTGCCACTAGGAATGGGTGAACAGAACGGAGTTTGGAAATTCGGTTCGGCTCAGTTTGAAATTCGAGTTCGGTATGGAAGTTCAGTTCGGTTGACCGAACAGACCGAGTTGGGTCTGAACTCGCGAACCGCGTTTGCCCAACCTTATTTTTATATATATATACATATACATATACATATACACACACACACACACCAGTTCAGTTGTGCCCCCATAATCAGTTCACGCTGCCAACACCCCATAACCAGTTCATTTGTGCCCCCGGCCCCCCATATAATCAATTCACGCTGTTCCCCACCCATAACCATTTAATTTGTGCCCCTGGGACAATGTGAATTGATTATGTGGGGGGTGCAAATGAACTGGTTATGGGGTGAGGGTTTAGAGACAGTATTTCTGTTAACAATAACTGAATTAAGAAGAGTTAGTGAAATAACAGCCATAATAATTTCAGAACCATATTTGCAGATTTTCCAAGATAGAATAGATATTGCTTTATATCCTAAATTCCTACCTAAGGTAATATAAGTAAGACTGTTGTGCGATTGTGGCCCTTTTTACACGGGCCTCTCCCACCCATGAACACACAGATTTCTGTGTGTTCATGGGTGGGGGAGCCCCATGTGAACAATGTGTTGCACGCGCCCATGGTGTGTGGGGATGTGTGCGCGCCCACCTAACATGCATCCCCACTCACCCCCACGCACGGAGCAACCGAGGGAAACGGCAGTTACTCCGTGGGTGTGGATGAGTGGGGGGTGAGTGGGGATGCATGTGTGGCCATGTGCATGCCCCGCCCACGCACCAGCATGCCCACACGGACCCCCCACCCGGCAGAGCCATGTAAAAATGGCCTGTGAGGAGCCACTCATAGAAGAACAGAAGGTTGCTGCCTTGTAAACAAGGTTCTTTCAGATAGCTCCGAACATTCTCACAACACCCACCCTTCCAGCCCCACATGGAATTTTCTTATATTCCTAGAAAGGGTTGGAAGGAACTGTCATTCTGAGGGGAGAGAGTGTTTTTTATACTAGAGGAGTTTGAGACCATCATGTGGTCTATTATTTGAATAGGGTGAGCGTGCACAACCCAGTTGTGAGAATATTGGGAGCCATCTCGAAGAACCTTCTTTACAAGGTAATAACCTGATCACTCACATGGAGAGTTGTTTGTGAACAAACAGTTTTATTTCCCAGTCCGATCGGTGTCCCTGTGTCCCGCTGCTGCTGCTGCTGCTGCTGGAGCACTACGAGGAGGCAGAGGCAAGTGAGGGATGGGGACCAGAGCCAAGGAGGGGAGGCAGAAGAACTTATTGGGGGAGAAGCTGGCTGCAGCCTGCTGCCCAGCCAGGCAAGCGCGGGGGCCCTGCTGGCCACGGGACACATGTGGCACATGCCTGGGGATGGCTCTGCTCAGGCCCATACCCCTCCCAGTCCATGAGTTACTGTAGCTGCCCCCAGTGGATGCAGGAATCCAAGATTTCACAAACTATGTATTCTTCCTGGCCCTTGTCCAAAATGGTGCCAGCAGTGTCAAAACCATTTTGGAAAAAGGCAGCCATTCTGCACATCTACAGTGGCCATTTTGTGCAGGTGCATAAGAACATAAGTAGCGTCATACTGACTCAGACCAATGGTCCATCAAGCCCAGCTCCTGTCTCAGAGAGTGGCCAATCCTGGTCGTTTGGAAGAAGTACCCAGTCAGTCGCAATGGGGCGAGCCGATCAATTCCCTGTTGTTCACTTCCAGCTCCCATGTAATATAATGTAAGAGATTACATTCCCTAAAACCTACCCAGCTAGCTGCCAATAGACCTAGCCTCCAGAAACTTGTCCAATCCTTTATTAAACCCTGCTATATTACAGGCCTTGACCACATTTTCTGGCAACAAATTCCACAAGTTAACTGTGCATTAAGTTTTAAAAATACCCTTTTCTAATGGTTGCTGGTGCATGGGGGGACGCATGGGCGGTGCATGAGGGTGCATTCCCATGGACCCCCACCCACCTCCACCCATTGGGCATTGGTGCCCATTGCACCGTGCGTGGGTTATGGGTGGAGGTGGGTGGAGCGCAGGAACGCGCACGCACCCCCACCCCGGCATTCCCACAGGTGCCCACCAATCCCCCCCGCACCCGCCATGGTGTTTGCATGGGCACCCCCACCCCACCTACACACATGCGTGAGGGGGAGGCATCTGGGTGTAAACGAAACGGCCTTAGTTTTATTGAGGTGTCCCCTAGTTCTAGTACTATTTCAGAGAGTAAATAACAGTTCCCTATTTACTCATTCCACACCTCTCGTGATTTTATAAACTTCTATCCTATCCCCTTTCAGTTGTCGCTTCTCCAAGCTGAAGAGTCATAACCTAGCTAGCCTCTCTTCACAGGGGAGCTGTTCCATACCCTTGATCATTTTGTTGCCCTTCTTTGTACCTTTTCTATTTCTACAATAACTTTTTTGAGATGGAGTGACCGGAAATGCACACAGTTCTCAAGATGCAGTTGTACCACAGATTTATATAGAAGCATTATAATATTTTCAATTTTATTTTCTATCCCTTTACAAATAATTCCTAACATTGTTTGCTTTTCTGACGGCCGCCGCACACTGAGCTGAGGATTTCAATGTATTGTCTACAATGACTTCAAGATCCTTCTCCTGAGTGCTCACTCCTAATTTAGAACCCAACATTGTGTTCCTATAGGCCCTTTCCAAACAGGCCGTGGTGGTTGAGCGGATGCGTGTGCAGTTGCGGTGGGTGTGCGACTGTTCCCACGGGCGCACACCCATCTCCACACACAGAGAAACCAGCATTGGAGCCCGTTGCTCTATGCATAGGGGATAGGTGGCGCGCGGGAGTTCACACGCACCCCCACCTACAACCCGTGCTGTTCCCACGGGTTCCCACCCATCCCCCTGCACCCGCCATGACATTTTCAGGGGTGGGGGAAGGGGCACCCCTGTTAAAAGGCCCATAGTTTGGATTATTTTTCCCTATGTGCATCACTTTGCACTTGTCCACATTCAATTTCATCTGCCATTTAGATGCCCAGTCGCCCATTTTCACAAGATCCTCCTGCAATTCTTCACCATCCACTTGGATTTTAACTACCTTGAATAACTGTGTCATCTGCAGATTTGAACACCTCACTGAACTTGATATTCCCTTCTCCAGATCATTAATGAATGTATTAAGCAACACCAGTCCCAGTACAGATCACTGGAGCATGCCACTATTTACCTCTCTCCATTGTGGAAACTGATCATTTAGTCCTACTCTTTATTTCCTATCCTTTAACCAGTTACCAATCCACAATAGGAACTCTGATCCACAATAGGACATTGCCTATTCTATGAGTTTTTAATAATTTCCTCAGGAGGCTGTCATGAGGGACCTTATCAAATGCTTTCTGAAAATCCAGATACACTATATTGACTGGCTCACCCCTTTCCACTATTTGAGTATGTAAATAAGCATTTACATCCTGAAATAAATTCTAATAGATTAGTGAGGCACAACTTCCCTTTGCTAAAACCATGCTGACTCTTCCCCATTAAGCCATGTTTATCAATATGCCCACTAATTAATAATCATTTCCACCATTTTGCCCAGCATAGACATCAGGCTCACCACCAGTCTGTAGTTTCCATGATCGCCTCTGGAACCCCTTTTAAAATATCGGTATTAGATTAACTACCCTCCAGTCCTCAGGTACAGTGGGAGATTTTAGCAATATTTTACAAATTACAAGTAGTAGGTCTGCAATTTCATATCTGAGATCCTTTAGAACTCTAGGGTGAATACCATCTGGTCCCGGTGATTTGTTACTATTTAGTTTGTCAATTTGCTCTAGAACCTCTTCCAGATTCCCGTTGATTTGTGGCAGCTCTTCCAATACGTCACCTACAAAGAACAGTTCAGGTGTGGGTATCTCCCCAACATCCTCTGCAGTGAAGACTGAAGCAAAGAATTCATTCAGTTTCTCTGCAATGGCCTTATCCTTCCCGAGCGTCCCTTTTACACCCTGGTCATCTTATGGCCCAACTGATGCTCTAGCAGGCTTCTTGCTTCTGATGTACTTTTAAAAGTTTTTATTATTAGTTGCTGCCTCTTTAGCGAGTCTCTCCCCAAAACCTCTCTTGGCCTGCCTTATTAACATTTTACATCTAATTTGCCAGTGCTTATGCGCTTTCCTATTTTCCTCATTAGGACTAGCTTTCCATTTTTTAAAGGGTGCCTTTTGGTTCTAATAGCCTCCTTCACCTCACCATTTTAGTCACGCTGGCAGACATTTGGTCCTCTTGCTACCTTTTCTAAATTGTGGAATACATTTAATCTGGGCTTCCACAATGGTGTTTTTAAATAATCTCCATGCCTCTTGCAGACATTGAATCCTCACAACTGCTCCTTTTAGTTTCCTTCTAACTCGCTTCCTCATTTTAGCATAGTCTCCCTTTTTAAAGTTAAATGTTACTGCGATAGTTTTGCTTATCATTCTCTCTCCAGTAATGATGTCAAATTTCATTATATTATTAAATATATAATGGCCCCTTGCATAACCCCTTTCATGAGGTCCTGTGCTCTACTTAGGACTAGATCTCAAGTACCTCCTCCTCTCATTGGTTCCAGGACCAGGTACTCCAAGAAGCAGTCATTTATGGCACCAAGAAACTTTACCTCCTTATCATGTCCCAAGAAGACACTCACCCAGTCAATATTAGGGTAAGTGAAATCACCCATTATTATGTTTCTAAGCTTAGTAGCCTGTCTAATCTCCGTTAGCATTTCATAGTCAATCTCACCATCCTAGTCAGAGGGACGATAGTATAGCCCCACTGCTACACACTCCCACGTGACGCATGGAATTTCTATCCATAGGGATTCCAGAGTATAGTTCACTTCCTGTAAAATTTTAATCCTACTTGACTCAATGCTGTCTTTAACATATAGCGCCACCCCACCACCAGCTTGATCTACTCTGTCACTTTGATACACAGTTCTTTTTGTTTGTTTATTTGTTTTTGTTCTACGATATCTCACGAGATTTCATACTGGGGCTAAGATCTCAGTCCCTGGCACACAAACTCCTCAGAAAAAATAGATTCTCTACCAGATCTGGTACGGACTTAGCCTGTATAGGGATTCAGTAGTGGAGCGAGGTGGTCTCTGATCCACAAAGTTGCCAGAAACTCCACTGTGTCTACCAGGGACCAAAGAACTATGCTACGGTTGGACTCCAGGTGGAGTGTAACTCAGGGAGAAGGGTTCGATCTTTGCAGGGAGTTGCTGCATCTTGGTTCCACGGGGAGGCTCAGCGTCAGGCTCCCTAGCGACACTTGGCCCCTTGGGATTTCCTGGCGGAATGGTGAACCCACACTTGCAGGGACAGTCCCTGACATAATTCTCTGGTTCCCCACAGTTGAGGCAGAGGTCAGCCCTTTCCCAGTGATACTTCTCTCCTTAGGTGAGACATTGTCCTTTGCTGCGGTCAACCTGCATTGATTCGGGCAGCGGAGGAGACAGGGTCTGAGCAGGGAGAAACCCCCGAGGTACTGGTACAGGCTGGATGAACCATACTTGTTCCTATTGTCTCTTGATTAGCTGGTCATCAGTCTAGATGCAGAGGTACACGAGGCCCTCTAGACCAAGCGGAAGAGCAACCCGGCCCAGTTGATCTTTTAGCTCCTCACTGAGGCCCTGGCGGAACAATACTTGCAGGGCTGGATGATCATTTACTTCCTTGTCTGTAGCCCAAGGACGGAACTCTGTAGCATACTCTGCGATGACTCTCTGGCCTTGCTTGGGGGGACAGGAGGTTTGCTTCCACAGTGCTTCGCCAATACGGGTCATTGAAGGTCCAGCCCATCTCCTTTACAAAGGCCTTGAAGTCTAGTAACACCAGGTCCTGTTGTTCCATCAGGGGGATAGCCCAGGCCAGGGCACCCCGATCAGCAAATTCAGGAGCAGCCCTGCCCATCATCTACCCAAGGCATATGTCCCAGGGCGAAGGATGAAGATCAAC
Organism: Sphenodon punctatus; assembly: GCA_003113815.1. Taxonomy (NCBI): domain Eukaryota; kingdom Metazoa; phylum Chordata; class Lepidosauria; order Sphenodontia; family Sphenodontidae; genus Sphenodon; species Sphenodon punctatus. The sequence goes on from QEPC01013865.1 coordinate 22,749,815, forward strand.
CTCCATTGACCCAGTAGAACTGACAGTTGGCCAAAAATCGTTCCCGCAGAGGCACCTTCTCCTCATTTAATGAGGGGTTACGAATGCCTCCAGTGCAGCAGGGAAGGCTCTCTCTGAAGAGAGCGTCCCTGGGAGCTACAAGGGGAGCTGGAAGCCACACAGAAGGGCCCAGGCTCGGATGAGGAGATGGCAGGAGTGGTTCTGGATGGAAGCCTAGTAGACCACCTTAGGTTGACACCTGGAAAGGTAAGTTAGGTGCACTGTACACCTCTGATCTAGGCATATAGCTTATGCATATATTGAAGGTTCCTTAGGAAGGCTTCAATACTTCTTTTTGCAATCTGGACAAATGTGGGCTTTCCAGTACTAGGCAAGGGTTTGGGGTTTTTTTTCCCCAAATCACCCCTTGTAATGTGCAGATTTTATTAGCAACCCACCTTCCTGTCATTTATGATAAATAATGTTTATTGATGTTCACTTCCTTCAGTGAAATAAAGTGTGAAAAAGCACATCGGTATTTGCCAATTTTCTTTTCACATTTCATGTTATGTGCTTTTTATGTTACATGCCTGATTAAAAATTTAAACATTGTCACCGTCAGCGTTAAAATACGCTTCCAGAGCATCTCTAATTATGCTTACTTGTCTGCTCTGAGCAGGGACTGACATTTCTAGGGCAAGATCTGGCTGTTGGTATGCAGTGCAGGAAGTATCCGATAGCCGCCCTCTGAAAAACAGCTCATTCTTACCGCACAACCCACAGTGCATAGTAGCTACTACAGGTATATGTCTTGTGCGTTAGTAATCACTGTGCAGTAGGGATCTATCCTTTCCCACAGCACATATGCACTCCATCCCATGCATCCTTGTCACTCTGCTTTTTGTGCAACTGTCACTCCTTTTCTGCATGCCGCTTCAGCTTGCAGACAGTACATTCCACTTTAATGACTTAAGTTAGACTTAAAAGGGAGTGAGCATTATGCTGGTTCTCTGCACATTGTCTAATTTCACTCTTAGGCCTCATCTGTACTACAAATAAAGGGGATGTTTTTAATCATTATGAATCTTCCTTGTGTGGAATCTAGTGTCTGTAGATTTATTCATTGTTTTTAACCCACATTAGGCCTTGCCGCCACAAAAATAAAACATTGGATAAGTAGCAATCAGCCTTTGCCCAGGCTCTAACATTCATACAGGGCCTCTGCTACGTGGCATGGCTACTTTCAGACATGCCCGCCCCCCTGCGCATATTTGGGCTGCGGGGGGGAATATGCAGCCCAAATATGCGCGGGGATTGGCCACTCTGAAAGGCCTCCCCTGTCTGGCTTTGCCGGCAGAGACGCACAGGGATGCAGAGCAGGAAATCGAACTCTGCATTCATGCTATCTCTGCTGGCAAAGCCGGGCAGCGAGGGGCCTTTCAGATTGGCCAATCCCCGCGCATATTTGGGCTGTGTATTCCCCTCCCCCGCAGCCCAAATATGCGCAGTGGGGGCATGTCTGAAAGTGGCCATAGCTTCTCTTGTCTGGTAAGCAGCTAAACTTTAACTAGGAGCAACAGGCTCCTTGGTAAATTGCAACTAAGCTAAATGGGTGTGCCTGCAGCTTCTCAGTTTTGGGAACGTATCCCTGTCCCTCCCTATGTGCGTGTCTCATCATTATCCCTCCCTTTGTCCACTCTAGATTCATTGTAAGCTCCTTGAGGCAGGGACCTGTGTCTCAGTCATGACTCTTCAGAACCAGGCATGTGGCTGACACTATATAACTAATAATGATTATTAGTAATAAATAGTCACATATCAGTTGTTTTGTATAGAAGAATGAAGTAGCAAGTTCTGGTCTGCCAATGACCAGAGAGTGCGCTAGGGCTGGGCTCTAGCTGGGATCGTTTACACTCTGGGTGTTTTTAAACGAGCATGGCTAGGGGGGAGGAGGGGGGCCATGGCCACTGAGTGGCACAGCTGTGGAGCAGCCACTCAGGTAGGCGGAGTGCGTGGGGAGGAATTCTAATGGGTGGCTCCCAGCGTGGCTTACCGCAGCAGCTGGATCACACTCCCCCTGCCACAGACCATGAGGGAGGGAGAATCCTGCCGGGCTGGCCGTTGAAACTGACACGTCTCAGACATGCGCACTGTGGAGCCAGGCTCCCCAGCATTCGCAGCTGGTTCCTGTGACTTGCAAAGGCCCCCAGTGCCTAGGAGCAGGGAGCTGGTCTGCTGGCACGGACGGCTACCCCAGCTCATACGGGCAGAGAACGTTGGCCGCCGTTTGCCGTGCACCTTTTTGGCTCGCCCCGCACAACGCACTGCAGATTTCTTGGCAGTGCTCCGCGAGCGGTCATGAGAAGGTGTGCTGTGTAGCTGGTGGGAGCGCACCTTCTCCCACTCCACCTTCAGAAAGGCAATCTGCAAATACCTAAAAGGCTGCTGGCGGGAAGAGGGCAAAGAACTATCCTTCATTGCTACAGAGGGCAGGCCCAGAAAGAACAAGCTCCTGTTACTAGAAGGGAGATTTTGGTTAAATATAAAAATAAAACAAAAAAATCCTAGCAGTAAATGGAACAAGTTACCTAGGGAAGCTGTAGGCTCTCCATCGCTGGAGGATTTTAAAAAGAGGCTGGACATTCATCTGTCAGCCTCCCTGCAGCCAGGGAGTTGGACTAGATGACCCTCAAAGTACCTTCCAGCTCTCTGATTCTAGTTGTCACTAATGTAGGAACCGTAACTGACTAGCACCTATGGGTGTTTTTAAACGAGGCAGCTCCATGCATGGTCCCCCACCGTCCACATGGAAAGCCACTCATTGGAACTTGGTGCAACACGCTCCCGTGATCGACACACTGGTCAGCCAGTCCCCGCACAGTGGACTCCTGAAAAATCAGGAGTACCCCGTGCGGGGACTGGGTGGCCAGTGTGTGGTTGGAGTAGCCATGCGGGGAGCCGCCCATGTGAAGTGCTCCCCACGCACTTCACGTACGTAGACGCCCCGCCCCACATGCCAAGCACGGACTCCGGACTCCCTGCCGCACTTGCTTAAAAACACACTATGCTATTGCCAGCAATATCTCCTATAGGTCAAGGTGCGGATGCATTAGCAAAGAGCACACACGTAGCAAGAAGCTACAACCCACAGCCCAGCAACTGTTTTGAATTCCTCACCGCGTGTCAAAGTTTCTGATAATGTCATCTCCACTTTCAATTCTGGTAACACTAGTTATAGTCCCAGTGTTCTTGATGGGAGCTGATGGATGCCGAGCCTTTTTGGAAATCTGGCCATAAACGACCCCATAAATATTCAAGTAGGTATAATGCAGAATTATTTATGGATCAATAGCTCTCCAGTATTTTAAATGCATCCTTATTTGCTTTCCTCACAAAAAAGCTGGTAAAACTAGTGTCAGAGGGCCAAACCGGGAACTTGGTCTACACAATTATAACTCCGTTAAAACTCCAGGCCCAGATTTGCCCCTCAAAGTGTATTGCTTCTTAGGGGAAGGATATTCTGCAGTTCTGCTTTTGGGGAAATCCTGGAGAGACATTGAGAAGAGATTCTTGTGCATGACCCTTTCCTGTCAGGCCAGAGGAGGAATATTTTTGCTTGATGCTCAGTGTAACAGGGCGTGAAGTGACAAGCAGGAGGGCAGGGCAGAGCAAAGGGCAGCCTCTGTGTGCCAGACAGCCTCTCCTCTTCACCAGGAGTCCTTGCTGCACCAACAAGAACAGGGTAAAACATTCTCCTATGACGCTTCTCAGATTTTACAATAAAACTTTTGGTACCTGCTTACCATGGACTTCTAGGGACTTTGCAAGGAAATTTCTCTGATTCCCTACTCATGATTCTGGTCTCAATTCTTTACCCGCTAACTGCACGTACTAAGAGGGAGGAAATGTGTGTTTACACAGACTATAAACACACAGGCTTCAGTTCAGCAAAGCGGATAAGCGCTGGGCCCAATCCAGGCCTTGCACATGCACCGTGCACAAGGTTCACGCTCATGTTGCACACAATGCACACACCTTGTGTCACTTGTGCACACGCTGTGCATGAGGTGCACAAGGTTTGCACGTCACACACACACACACCACTTGCTCATGCACACCTTACAAACAGTGCATGTGCCATGCGTGGATTGGGCGTGCATAATTTTACTCATTACCATGTTGCAGTTGTCCCATGAAGCCATATGGAGTTGTCTCACTGAAAATGATTTATAGCGAAGCTTCAGTGCCTAGGTACTTTGCCAAATCTAAGTCACCAAGACTAAAAATATGAGGCAAGTCAAACCTGGGGCCCTTCCATTTTATCCAGGCCTCTTGAAGCATCCTTGTACTTTTAAAGAAGATTCCTTATCAGATTTAATTTATTAGCAGCGTCTTTAAATGTGACTATTCCAAAGCACATGCTTAATACTTGGCAGCATGTAGGGGAGTTCAATAGTTTTACAGGGAGCAAAGAACCCTCAAGCGGGAATAAAATGTCCATAGGCCTTCATGCTGCCATATTATATGTTCTCTATGCTCGCTAAAAAGAGAATACACCTTAACGTGGGGTTAGCCAAAAAGTAGACTACTGGTAGATCACAAGCTAGTCTCCAGTGGATCGTGGGATGGGAGACAAGCCCCTCAGAGATTGCCTCTGGGAGGAGAGTGGGACCAGCACTTCAGGGAGTGTCTCTGGGGAGGAAACAGACTAAGAGAGCTCCTCCAGTTCAGTGGGGAAGTCTCTATCCGAAGTGGAGTGCTCCTCTCCACTGAAGTGCCCTATAGCTTGGATCCAGCAGAAAGGGTCCTGGTCTGGAGCAGCAGAACCAGAGGGAAGGATCCTGGTAGATCACCAGAGGTTGACATCTGGATTAAGTGGATCACATACCCCACAGGTCTAGCCACTCCTAATGTCTTTATTTATGCAGTCATTGTCAGCATCCTGGAATTATTCATTGGGTTTTTTTGGTTTGTAAATTTATACTTGTTTGCTCATCTGTAACCCACTTTCCTCTCTGTTGTTCAAAAAGATACAATCTAGAGCCAGATCCAAATCCATGGCAAAACCCTTTTCGACTTTCAGGGAAGCACCTTGTCCTTCAGTTTGATGGCATTACTTTGCCCACAGAACATTCGTGCATAAAGAATATTCTGTGGGCTCCTGACAAGGTGAGGCAGTCATGGCTGTATTTGGATCCAAGCTATAGGGCACTTCAGTGGGGAGGAGCACTCCACTTTGGAGAGAGACTTCCCCACTGAACTGGAGGAGCTCTCCTAGTCTGTTTCCTCTACCAATCAGTACCGTTAAAAATGATTTGATCTGCTGCTATCTAGTGGTGAAAGTTCACACAGGACCATAGAATAAAGACAACCGGATGACAAGTAGTATCTTTGTTTACAAGAATCTCTGGGTGTTTTCAGACAGGATGGTGGCACAGATTCATCCACTTCAGCGCGGATTAATCTGGTGCCACCACCATGTTTGAAAGCAGCCGACAGATTTTACCACAGTCTGACTCCCAGCTGTGATGGTACCATTAAAAATGATTTGATCTGCTGCTATCTAGTGGTGAAAGTTCACATGGGACCATAGAATAAAAATAAGGGAATGTCAAGTGATATTTTTGTTTACGCACATCGCTGGGTGTTTTAGCGCGGATTAATCCGGGCGCCACCATCATGTTTGAAAGCGGTTGCTAGAGGTTACCACAGCCTGGTTCCTGACTGTGAAATCATCAAGTCGCAGCCCAGACTAAAGTTCCACCACGGCCGAGAGCTAGCCACCAGACCCGGAGTAAAGCGGGCTATCATGTCTGATAGCCCACTTCACTTACCGCGGTCCGGAGTGGTGCTGGGGGCCGGGCGGCATGGTGGCAGTCATTGGCCGCCATGGCTCCCCATCAGCTGAGGGGGCGGGACACTGCACACAGCGCAAGGGGGGAGGAGGAACGTGCATCCAATAGGGTGGCCAGATATGCGCATTTTAGAGGACGTTCATGAGAAATACAGGTTGCAGGGCTACACTGGAGACAATGCAGCTCTGCAACCTGTATTTCTCATGAGCGCCCTCTAAAATGTACGTATCTGGCCACCCTAGCAGATGCACAGCCATGCGTCTCCCTGCCCCCTCCCCAACCCAGCCACCAAAATGTTTGTTTGGCGGCCAGGCCGAGTCTTAGCCAGAGTGACCGCTCCCGCCACAGCCCAGAGCATTCCGTGGTTGTAGTGGCAGTTATCACGTTTGAAACACCCTCGGTTTCTCGCCTTCCTCACCCATGTATGTTGCTCACTGGTGTTTTGCTATATCCTATCTTACCCCTCAGGATCACGCCCCCCCCCCCAACTCGATGGATGTATCCCTGTCTCTTTGTACATTCCCCTTCCCCCCCATCTCCTCCCCACCCATTACCATTCCTACAATGTAAGCTCATTGGGGCCAAGACCTGTTCCTAATCATAACTCCTCAGTGCCAGGCATATTGCTATAAAAATAAAATAAAAGAATGGGGTTGCCACATTAGTCTCACATAAACATGAGAGTGATGAGAGAGTAGCTCAGATGACAGCTGTTATTGGACCAGCTTCTGTTGGTGAGGGTGTGCAAGTTTTCATGAAGCTCTTCTTTGGGTAGGTATTATTTATACTTGAATGATACATGTTAAAGCGTCTGCACAAGATTTGTTTGGTCTCCTGAGGAATTCACAGGAGAATTGCCTCTCCTCCTTCTCCTGATACTGCTAAGAGTGGTTGGTTCGACGGTGCTAATCCTGAGACCAAGAAGCTACTGCTCCCACATCTTCTGTTCAGGATGGGAAATGGATCTCCACTTGCCAAGATAAAGACTGGCACATACACATTCTAACTGAAATCCAACTGTAAGAAAAGGACAAAAATTGACCTTCTGGGAAGGAACTTGCTCAAGGACAACTCCAAAAAATGAATGCACATTGCACAACAAAATCCAGCACTTCATCTTCAGGCCTAAGTTAAACATGACCATTAGCAAGGTTGGAATTATCCTTGCAACAGATGCAATAAATGTTTGTTAAAAAATAATAATAAATAATAATAATAATAAAGTGAACCCAGAAGATATACAGTACATGCCCACTGTTAATGGAAACACTATTTGTGCCACCTATTTTGGAGAAATTGTTGAACAGCTCATCCAGGTGAAAATATTAGCACTGTAATTCTGTCAAGGTCAGTGAGACCTAGAAATTTGCTGAGAAATCACCTTCATTTCACCAGATAAATAAAGACTCGTTTTTCCACACATCCTATCCAGGAAGATACTCCATAGTAACAGTTAAATTATGAATACAGCACATATGTTCCATATCATATCATTTACAGCACACTTTAGCATAGACATAATGCTTGCTAGCAAACTCCAATACCATTCACAAAATGCATTTAAATAGCATAATTTAGTTCATTAAATTCAGTCGTTTACAGTAAATCAAAATCATCACAGGAATTGAAGAGAGTACACAGTTGTTTGTTTGAATAGTTAAGCTAGGTAAGTCAATTTCTTTTTGAAGGTCAAGGACACAGTTGTTTCCATTTTCTGTTATAAAAAAGATACAGCCTGTGTCATAAGATAATTTAGTAGCATCTGAATGTGATCAACTCTCTTCTCACCCACCCCAAATTCCAATATTATATTATGTAACTGGCACATCTAATATATATCTAAGTCAAGAAAACACTTTACCTATAATATTACCAAATTAAAGTTCTTTTTTTTTTACACAGAATGGCTGTGATACCAGTTTATTAAACAACAACAACAGGATTTAGTCTTGCAGCTCTGCACTGTTTTACTCAGAAGACAAATACTTCCTTCTCTCCTGGCAATAAATTGCTTGGTCTGTGGAAATATTATTACAAAAGCAAATAAGATTTTTGGTACCTTCCTAAAAGATAAATGTTGGGTGGGTTTTGTCAAGACAGGCATTATGTTTATATGGTGGGGGATGATAGGATAGGGGAGGGCGTGCACGTGTATACAGATGTTAAGCTACCTTACTGGGTGCATTCTATGATGAGAGAGCCAATGTCAAGAGATCCATAGGTCACCAAAAGTTCCAATTTAAGGACACCTGCAAATGTGACTTAAGGGACTTCAGTGTTGACCTCAATGGGTCAGCAGTCCTAGCAAGTAATAGGAATAACTGGCATCATAGACTCTAAGCTGGCACATGGAACTACAATGAGAAATGAATCTGTAACAAGGTGGTCCTGCTCCAGTGGTAAGTAGCAGCAGGAGCAGGCCCCCAAACCACAGTCCCAGTCAGCTCTCCTTATAGTCAGTGCTTCTTTATTTACACATTATCTGAAAGACCGCCTTTCTTTCCATGCTCCATTGTGGCCCCTGTGGTTGGCCAGGAGCACCCTCTTGCGGGTACCACCAACCAATTTCAGAGTGTCATTCTCGGTTGCTGCACCCATACTTTGGAACTCCCTTCCCCTGGAGGTCTGCCAGGGCCCGCGTTTAAGCATATTCCAGAGGCGGTGTTAAAAAAAATTGTTTGGCAGGCGGGTGCAGGATTTGGGGTGAGGGTAGGGATTTTTAGGAGGGGTTTATTTTATTTTTTTACTATTTCATGTTTCTGCTTTTGTGAACTGCCCTGAGCCTTTGAGGAAGGGTGGGAATATACATTTTAATAAATAAATAAATAATCACAGCATAGAGAGTATCTGTACCTTGTGGCCTCACGTCAGGACTGCATCAGACCCTCAACCTTGGATCTGGTCAGCACCTTGGAGAGCTCAGTGCATACCCCAAGCTCTGCTCTGTGAGAGAGCCAGACACTAACTGATGGAGCTCCCAAAATTCGGAGCTCTTATAGCCCCTGATAGGGTGGGGCCCAAGTGATGGACAGGCAGCCCTTACAGGACCTATGCCTGCTCCATCTCAGGATCCTCCAGTCCTAGAACAAGTACGACGCAATCTCTGACCATCAGGAGCTGGGAGTGAACAGCAGGGAACAAATCACTCCATTATGACCTGTTGAGTTCTTTGCCAAAGCAACAAGGATGGCTGTTTTCAGAGACAGGTTGCTGGGCTTGAGGGACATTTGGTTTGACCCAGTGTGGCACTTTGTATATTCTTATGATTGTTTTAAGGCAACAAATAGGTAGTTTGTGCCCTTACTGTGGCAGAACTGGGAATAGACTCATATGGCTGTTTCTACATGAGCGCCGCCTGCTCGCACCGTGAAATGATGCAGCTTTTAGACGTGCTGTATTTCTGGTTGCGCATTCTTTAATGACGCAAACTAAGTACCTTGACCTTGTGTAAAAGCACCCAAGTATCCAGGCTCATACCAATACTGTGCAGCCTTTATCTTCCTCCTTAATAATCTGCATGAGTAACACCCACAGAAGACACACTTCCTGAAATCTACATTCAGAAAGAACAGATATTTTTATTTATTTTTATTTATTTTATAGATTTGTATCCCGCCCCCTCCTGCAACGCAGCTCGGGGCGGCTAATGAAGGAAGCCGTCTGCATTAGGAATTGCCCAGCTTGGAGTCCTCAAGGAATGTATACCCCAATGAAGAGGTGCTGATGGCCGGCTCTTTTAGCACTTTACTGGGGCAGAGGCAGGACTGGGCAGCTTCATGGAGCAGTGTGGAAGAATAGAGGTTACTCATGCTAATGTGTCAAACCCAGGTCTTGAACTATCATCCTTAGAGCAGCCGATGGGCCTCAAACACCACTGCATCACCTTGCATCAGACCCAGATGCTCCTTCAAGGGGTCTCTTTGTTGCACGTGTCCCATCCCTCCTCCTGCCTGTCTCCAGCCCCCTGCCATGCTTCCCAGCTCCCTGACTGGTTACCAGCCAGGATATAAATCTGGCTGGTGGCAGTAGGAGGGTGGAACAGCTTTCTCCTTATCCTGCCTCCATGCTCAGCCCTCCCTGCTTCTAGTTCCTTGCTTGCAGAACCTGATAGACCCCTTTACAGTTAATGGAGAGAACGTTCTGCTAAGCTCCCCCCCCCCATGGAAAAGAGGCACAGAGCGGCTATACAACTAGATCTCTGTAAGAGGGTGCAATTACCTCCCAAACCCAAATTAACACAGACATTAGGCTGCCTTGGAAGGGCGTGGATATATTGGGGACAGCCAGTGCAACTGCACCAGGGCCCTCGAGTTTGGGAGGCCCACCTTCCCCGATCCCCCCTGTCCCTGGGGAGGGGGGCAGGCCCCCTTCCATCTTCTGCACCAGGGCCCATTCCAATCTAGTTATACCTCTGGGACTGGAAGGGATAGAATCGTCTGTTAAAAAAGGCATTGAACAAAGAGCAAGAAAATGTCGCTCAGGGAAACAACCTTTTCCATCTTACAGGACGCGAGGTGAGACACTTTGGCTACGCATAAAGGACACAGATGGCAACTAAAATCCTTTGTAATAGACACTCCAGTCACAGCTGTCCTGGGATTGGCAGTCTGCAAGGAAATGGGCCTGGTACAGATTATCCTGGGCATTGAAGAAGCATGAACAGGGCTCACCAATGTAGAACTGCCAACGTTTTCAAAGGATTGGATTGCCTGCCAGGGATCAACGCTGCAAAAGTGCAGCCTAGAAAGCTAAGATAATCCGCTCTCCTTGCAAGATTCCGGTAGTGCCGAAAGAGTCGCAGCAGATGGAGCGAGCAAGGGCAGTGGCAAGAGTAACAGGACAGAGCCAGGAAGGAACTGATCATGCAGCCCCATTCCTCAACTTTCCATCTTTCAGACGGACACAGCACAGGTCAAACTAGAAGCAATTCTGCTACAGCCAGCTCCTGCAAGAAGAGACGGAAACGTCCATCCTATCTGTCTATGTAAAGCTATATCTACCCTTCTCTCTAGTGCAACCATAACTAGAGAATCTGAGCTCTACCACTTATACTAATTCCACATTCGTTGCAGGGAGAAGGGATTTTGATTAGGATAGAAATGCAAGACACCAGAAAGCACATAGAAAAAGATTCCATCGAAGAACAGAACTAGCGCCATACTGGGTCTGACCAATGGTCCATCTAGCCCAGCATCCCATCTGTGACAGCGGCCAATCACTGTCGCTTCAGAGAAGTACACAACAGATCACGATGGAGTAATCCATTCCTGTTCCTCCTCCTCATCCCCTGACAGTCAGAGATCTCATTTCCTGAGCCACTTGACTAATGACCATGGATGGCCGTTCTCTAAGAAGATAGAGGTCCTATCTTCCAAGAACTTATCCAGTCCCTTTTTTAACTTGGTTATGCTATTGGCCTTCACAATGTCTTCCCGTAATGAGTTCCACAGGTTAACTGTACGTTGTGTGAAAAAAAATACTTCCTTTTATTTGTTTTAAACCTGTTGCCATTCATTTCATAGGATATAAAGGAGCTGCCTAACTGAGTCAGACCAACAGTCTAGCCTAGCGCAGTATTGTCACAAACTGACAGCAGCAGAGTTTCAAATTCGACTCTCCAGCAGAGGCCTCACCCAGGCGTGCTACTAGTGATCCTGAATTGGAGATGCCAGGGATTGAAATTGGAACAAAGCATGTGCTCTACCACCTGAGCCACTGCCCACTCTTGTTAAGATGCTCCCTATTTCTAGTATTTTCAGACAGGGTAAATAACAGCTCCCAATTGCCCTACACCGCTCATGATTTTGCAAACTTCTATTATTGACAGGGAGGATCATGAACCGATCATGTATGATCAAAGCATAAACCAAGGTCTCCAGAAAAAAGGGTGGATCCTTGCTGTACTGTCAGATTATACCTACCATGTCTTGTCCATTCATGGATGGGCCAGCACTGTAACTATCTCATAACTAATTTATAATAACTTTATTTATATAGAGCCTCCCCCTTCTCACCAAATGGCACTCGGGATGCTTCACAAAATGAATACAATAAAATACAACAAAACCACCTAAAATCTATTTTTTTAAAAAGTTTAAAACAGGAAAGATAAAGGGGAAGGGAGGGGGAATACATTAAGGGGAACCAGAAGTGAATTCTCTAAAAATGTACCTGGAGAACATAACAAAGAAACAAAAGTTTTCAGCCTCTTTCTGAAGGTGAGGAGGGAGGAACTGAGACAAACATTAGAGGGGGAGGGGAGTTCCACACTGAGGGGCCCCGCCACAGCAAAGGCCCAATCCCCCGTTGTCTTAAGGCACGATGGCGAGATCCCCAAACAGCAGGTGGTATCTTAGCACAGATAGCCATCAGGGGGTGCAGAAACACGAGCTGCAGAGGGCCCAATCCCCACGTGGCCCCATGGCAGGAAAGTGCAGCGGCCACACTGCACGGCCAGCATGGGGAGCTGAGCGGATGGTCAGCCCCCTCTCCAGCAAGGCAGCTGGGCAGGCGAGCCACTGTCAAATCTTCCATCACAGCTGGGTGGGCTGCGGCGCCGGCCACAGGAACAGGCGCCCAACCCTACCCCGCCTCCTTCCTGTGGCCTGACCCAAATCCCACCCCCGGCTGTGACGTGGCTGCACACGACGGATGACAGCGTCTGTCACTCAAGGGCCCCGCCACAGAGCTCGCCACGCAGCAGGACAGAAGGGGCACAGGTTCGCGGGCTTCCACAACATTTTGGGTAAGGCTGATATGTGACACGGCCTCAGTTTTTTCCCCCAAGGACGTGTCAGATAGCAGTCAGCTACCCACCTGGGGGGAACATCTGGCAGCCGCCAGCCACACAATGTACTGCATCACATGGTATGGCTGCCCAGAGCGGGTTAAAGCCCCTACCAATGCCTGGTAGTCTGCCCTAGTCATCTCGGGTGGCTGCACCCAGGGTGTTTCCAGGAGTAGGTCTCAAATATGTACAACAGCCATCGACATTGTGAATACACAGACATACACAATTTGCACCTGTTTGCAGGGGTGGGGGAGGGGGCTAATTTCAAAGCAGAAAGGGACACTAGTGTGAATTTGCAGCCCAGAAACATTCAACAGACTCACCTCCAAATGCTTCTGGTCTGTTAAAAAAAAAAAAAAAAAAAAAAGCACCAAAGATTTCAGATAGAATTTGCAATGACTCTTAGCATTGACCTAACTCTGCAACCATTAAAGCCTGTGGGAGTTTTACCATTATCTTCAATGGGAGCTGAGTTATGTCAGTGCAGATTGCTTTTGAAAATCTCACACAGGCAATAAGCTACCTTCTGAAGCCAAGAATTTCTTCCCAGGATAGACTGTAAATGCTCCTGCTACCATCTCAAGAGCCTGCATCTGTGACACTCAGAGGGCTGCCACTAATAGGGGAATTTTTAAATGGCTTTTTAAAAAATATTTTATTTTATCTTGGTTGCTTTTAAAACAAAAAAACAAAACCTGCATTTAGGATTGAAGAGAATGACTTATAAAGCAATGAAACCAAGAGGTTTGGGCAGGGAGGAGACAAATTAACCTTAATTGTGTGGTGTAATCGCTAAATGTGCACTACTTGGATTGGGAGATAGGGGGACCCTGGTTCAAGTCTTGCCTTAGCCAGAAACTCACTGGGTGACCTTGGGCCAATCACAATATTCTCTCAGTCTAACCTACCTCACAGGATTGTTGTGAGGATTAAAAGTTGTGTTAAATTGTTCTATGTGAAGTGCTCTGAGTACCATGGCAGAGGGGTGCTATATAAAGATGATTATTAATTGACCTGTAGTGTTTTTCACCTGTGGCATACATCAAGAGCAAAGTGTTATCCTTAATTCTGAACTCAGGGACGTAGCTATAATAGGTGCAGCTGGGAGGGCCCACACGCATGTAGAATGCATATGCACACTGGAGTGGCGTCCCAGCTGCGGGCCCGTTCCCACCTAGCTATGCCCCTTGTCTTTATGAGCGTCAGACTGACTTTTCATTTTATTTGCAGGCCTGTAAAAAGCTTGCAAGTATACTTTTTGAGCTGGTGAGTGGATTTTAAAGCCCTGAGCTCTCTCTCCTACTGCATGCCCCAGCCTGGTGAGTAGCCTTTTACACCTGAGTAGTAAATTATTTGTATATTGCTATAACCCTGGTTATTTGAAGGGAGGGAAAGGGACTGTAGCCAAGTATCTATTTTATTTATTTGTTTTTAGATTTCTATGCTGCCTTTTCCCAAAGGACACAGGGTGGCTTACAATAAAATACAACACACACACACACACAATCACTTCCCATGTAAAAACTAAAACCCACAATGAATCCCCTCCCACTCCCCCTGGATCTCACCCAGAGGAGCCTCCACCCATCCTTTCCCCATGCTCATATCCCTCCCCCTCACAAGGAGCACAACATACAGCTCACACTACCCCCCATGCTTGCCTGCACTGGTCAGACCTCATCTCGAGTACCGCGTCCAGTTCTGGGCGCCACATTTTAAGAAGGACATTGACAAACTGGGACGGGTTCAGAGGAGAGCGACAAAGATGGTCAGGGGTCTGGAAACCAAGTCCCATGAGGAAAGGTTGAAGGAGCTGGGTATGTTTAGCCTGGAGAAGAGAAGACGAAGCGGAGACATGATAGCCGTCTTCAAATATCTGAAGGGCTGTCATACAGAAGACGGAGCAGACTTGTTCTCTGTTGCTCCCGAGGGCAGGACTAGAATCAATGGGCTCAAATTACAAGGAAGCAAATTTTAGCTAAACATTAGGAAGAACTTCCTAATGGCAAGAGCTGTTTGACAGTGGAACGGACACTGCCTACGGCAGCGGTGGGCTCCCCTTCGCTGGAGGTTTTCAAACAGAGGCTGGACGGCCGTCTGTCAGGGATGCTGTAGCTGTGGATTTCCTACATCGAGCAGGGGGTTGGACTAGATGGCCTCTGAAGTCCCTTCCATCTCTAAGATTCTATGATTCTATTAATCTACCTCCCTCTCTTCCTTATTGGCTATTTCAGGTCAGCTGCTAGGTTATTTCAGTGTGATTCGTGCTTAGTATGCATGCCCGGTAGCTGAAATGAAGAAACCGAACAGCCGAATGAGTTAATATCTGCTTCGGTTGCAGATGCTGTGTGGATATTTGGATAGCTCTCTGAAAACGCAAATAATATTCATCAATACAAAATCCCCTATTTGTTCCAGTTCTGAGCTGCGCCGCGCTGAAAGCGGGTGAGACGCTGCCCTTTTGGAGCGTCATGACATCCTAACATTCCACAGGAGGCAATAAAGCCTCTTTGCCCTGCCTTCTTTCTGATGGATATGGGGGAGAAGTTTTTAAATGAACCGCCAGCGGGGGTGTGGGGGTGTGGTCCATGTGCGGCGGGTGGAGAGCCACTGCGGGGGCCGTGTACGGGGGGGAGGGAGCAGACAGGTGCACACCCATCTCCATCCACAGAGCCTTTTCACCGGTTGATCCGTGTGGAGGGCGGAGGGGGGGAGATGCATGGGCTGGCGGGAGTGTGCACCAACATATCGCCACATTCAAACAGGACACTTCCGCTCACGTCCACTAGGTGGACACGAGTGTGAGCATCTCATTTTAAAATGGCCAGGGAGCCAGTGAAGCCTAGCTGGGAAGGTGTTAGACTTGGACCTGGGAGGCCAGGGTTCAAACTCAGAACTCACTGGGTGTTTTCAGATGGACGGGGAGCCCACCGGAGTCCCAAACCGCTCCAGGGACCCACCCGCACAGCCACCAGTTCTCTCCACATCAGATGGACTGGCCGTGTCCCCAGGACGCCCGTGAGGCACAGCATAGAGATGTGGGCGCTCGCCTAACGCTCTAGGCTGCCGCCTGTGACTCCATGGGGCTGAACAAGGTGACGGACGGGTGTGGAGGTGCATGATCGGTGCTCCCAACAGACAGGCAGCAGTGCCACGTTTGCTGTCTACCCCGAGTCTGGCCGGCCTGCATGGCGTGTTCCGGGATCTTGCGGGGCACACCGTGCTGGGCTGCCCCAGCCTGTTCCATGTTGCACATCTGGCAGAAGCCCTTCAAACGGACTGGTAAACCCGGGGAGGGGGGTGACAGGGGCATCTGTGGGCTCCTCCAGGGCTGCTGTCCGTCCATTTACACCCACTGATTCTCTGCCTCAGTTCCCTGTCGGTAAACTGGGAACCACCACCTACTTCACAAGGCTTGTTGGGAGGATGAATTAAATAAGGACTGTGAAGCACTTTGAACGTGTTATAGAATTAACAAATATTTCTTCAGCTCTGGCCTTGCCCCTTTTCAGGATAAAACTTTGGAAAAACTGGCAACGCTAGCCTGCGCAGGGCCACACGGGAGTATTTTGCCACCAGATTTTGTTGCCCTCCCACCTCCAGGAGGTCCAAGACAGCCCTGTCCAAAAGGTCCCTAACACTTCATCACCACTTTCTTGGGGCCCGAGGGATGCCTCTGTGGGGCCCGGGGGTCTGAAACCACTGCCGCTGACTGAGCTGTGCAGCTTAGGCTCCGCCTGCAAGCGGATGCCACCTGATGTGTGGCCCCAAGGTCTTTAACTCAACCCACTTCACTCAGAGCAATTGAAGGGGGTGGCAGCTGGCTCACACAGACAGTGGGGCACTGGGAGAATGAAGGCGCTGGAGACAGTGGCTGTAGGAGGCATGGTAGCAGCAGCCTCTAGGGCAAGCTCATAACCTAGGCCCCCTTCCCATCCCACACAGACAGGAGCCCTCCTTGTGCCTGGGATCTGGTCTCAGTCCTTCTAGGCACCTGGGGGACCAGCTCACTTTTCATCATGCTGCTTCTTTTCTAACACTCTTTCCGACTGGCTCGAGTGAATTTCGCGAGACCTGGATGTCGCATAGGTACAAACGTACTCACTAAGATAAGATTTGTCAGTGGGAGGGAGGAACCAAGGGAAGAGTCACCCACACGGCTTTCCCGCCCCCAGGCCGGGCCCACTCTCTTGCTCTTTTCGATGCTACAGGGAAAACAATGCCCGTGAGGATAGAAGGGTGGCCCTGTGACCTGAACCAGGTCAGGCCTCTATCATCACAGGGTGCAGAGCATACAAAGGAGAGCGTGGCCTTGTGCCCTCCGCACACTCTAGGTCTCCTCACGCACAGAAGGGGGGGAATGGGGAAGAGGGGATGCTGGACCGGTGCAGGGTCACAGGGTACGGTCCCAGGACAGTGAACGGGGAAGGAGGCTTCTTGCTTGCCGGGAAGTGAGGAAGGAAGCCGCGGGGGCGGGGGGAGGTCTTGCTCCGCACTCACCCACAACACCCAGACACTCAGGGACACAGAGGGATGAGGGGCAAGGAACACAGTCACACAAGCACGGTCAAGTGGTACACACACTAGTACAAAGTCTACTTAGCTTGCTCACGGCCACTTTCTCCACTCTGATTACCAGCGCTGCATGCATCACAGCGCTGCTCTTTTATGCATAAGGCCCCGCCCCATCATGCCTGCAGCTGCACGGAACGGCGTAGCGGGCATTCCCTGATCTGATGCGTCTGATGGCTGGGGCTGCACACTGTCCGTGCGGCAGTGGATTGTCTTGGCAACCAGGCGCCGGTGCTGCCACCTTGGTCCTGGGGTGTGTGTGTGTGATCTGATCACCACGGGGGGGGGGGGGGAAGCCCCCAGGCATGGAACGTGGCTCTGCAGTCCTCCCCACAGGGAAGCCCAGCAGCGCAGGCTGACAAGATTATACAAACAACACAGACATCCAGAGTTGAGCCTCACTTTCCGCCCCCCCATGGTGATGGGATTGTGGGCCCTGGTAAAGTGGGCCCTATAATTATGGAACTCCCTCCCCTCAGAGGTCTGCCTAAGCCCATATGTCTTCTGGAGATGCAAGACCTTTTTGTTTGGCCAGGGATTTGACAGACAAGACTAGGGTTGGGTGGGGTTGGGTTGGGTTTTTCTGAGGACTAGGATTGATGGGTAGTAGGTGAGGATAAAGGATGGGGTGAGTGGGTGGTTGGGGTTTTAAGAGATTTTAATGTGTTTTATTGTATTTTATCTTTTTAATGTTGGCAGCTGCCCTGAGCCTATGGAAAAGGGCAGGGTAAAAATGTGAAAAATAAAATAAATAAAGCATGCCCTTTTCTTGGAACCTGTGCCCGGAAATACTGGGGCTCATCAGTGTAGTTGCCCATGGCTGCAACGGCAGCACCACTGCTGTGAGGCTGCCATCTTTTTTGGCCAATAGGCAAGCCAGCTCGGCACCTCAGCATGATGGAAGACTAGAGTACTACTAGCATGAACTTATCAGCAATGAGATTCGATCTTCTCAAGCGCAAGAAGAACCTCTCCACACAAACCACACCCCCAATTTCTAAACATGGGCCAATTGGCATGGCACATTGCCCAGCACCAAGCCACCATAATCACATCCTAACCCCAGTTTGCTGCTGGGGGAACGGAAGCCTGCAATGTGGAACTGGCCTTAGGATGAGGAGGACAGGGCAACCATCCCAGGCCTCCTGCCGCATCAGGGCCCCATAGGAAGGGCCTGCTCTGGGAGCCTAACAAATGGTGATGGCAGTCCCTGGAAGTAGCAACAGTGGAGCCACACTGCCACCAGCCCTGAGACTCCCAGGTCCCCACCACCAATTCTGAGTTTTCTGGAGCAGACGCTTTCGGTGGGAACGTCCTGAGCCAGGTATACCCTGCTCCCCATCTTTAGTAATTCCACCCCAGTGACCACTCAGTTTCCCTGCTCCATCTTGACCAGCCTCCCTCCCCAACTCCCCACCCTGGGCCCTCAAATTGTAAGGCCAGCCCAGCCATAGTGCAACCTCTGCAATCCCACTGGGAATTCAGACAGTGGGTCCATTTGGGGCGGCGGGGGTGGGTGGGCACAAAACAGCTCCATATAGGTTTTGCCTGTCCTACTATGTTGCAAAGGGTTGAGGCTCAGAGCTAGGCTAAAGAGGTACAGAGGGTATCCAAAGAGCTGCATGGATCTAACAGTACCCCCTACTGAGCCTGCAGAGCCATCAGCCATCCCAGCTATTGTGAATTTAAAATCCCAGCTTCATGTTGTATTAATCAATGTATTGCAATAGAGAGCTTTTGCTTGAGTAAGGTCAAGGTGCCTTGCATTCTCTGCTGAACAGCAAGGCACCCAAACAAATCAGCACCCAAACAAAATGTTTAATAAAGCAATAACTCCGTTGAAGGAATAAGTTAACTGTACAGCAATGCTGTGCTTTGAGTGCGTCTTAACTATAGAGAAGGTATCCGCTGTACCTAGCGATTAGCTTTATATTACAATGTGGCTCTTAAGACTCACTGCACTGAATAAAAATTTAGGCAATTAGCGATCTTATTTCTTAGGAAGAACTGCTTGCTATCGTATATTAATACAGATTTGGCTCAATTAAAAATGTTCACAGTCAGCAAAAACAATTTCTGCACTGTAATGAAATAATTATATGCAAGGGAGGACTTCTGATCTTTTTAATTATTCTATTCTTCATTTTTAAAAGGGCTATTTGAAAACGCACTCTTATAATTGATTGCTATAAATCAGTCAAAAGCATTCTAAGGATCATAAATATTCTAACTTTTAAAAGACAAAGAAATGCTAAATATTCAATGAAATCTTTCAATATTCCGAAAATTTAATCTAGGGTAAAAGGATAGGCTGCTCTTTTGAAACTAAAAAGTAAATTTGTTGTCCTGTGAAAAATGAAATATCCTGAATGTCAGTAACAGAAATGGAATTAACGGGAGATCTTTTTATTGTTTTTTAAGGTCATTAGGCTGTGAATTCTATAATTATGGAAATTGTCAGTCCAGTTCTGTAGAATGTTTGCTTCCATCCATAAGGTATTGGAATGTTCAATCAGTCTCTCTCGTGGGAAAGTTAGGTCATAACTGTAAGTGTACCAGCAAAATTGAATTAAGCAAAGAGATTTCATTAGTATTTATAGCCAGAAGGCATCTGTAAAAGTACAGGGCAAAGAAGTTATGTGGAAGTCAAAGGAGGAAAAAAAAAATGGGTTTCTAGTGACAAAGGCAAATCTGAAAGAGATATAAGTGTATAATGAATAAGAGCTATTGAACGCTGCTTCAAAGAGGGAGTTGCAAAGATGTCAAATATTGATTTTCTTGTGTATGCCTTTGGACTACATATGTAATTGTTTGGATTTGCTGTCTTCATGATACAACAATATTTGTTATTGAAGGTTAAAAATCAGGGTGTGATTCAACCCAAAAAGTCAGAAACATGTTGGAGAATTATAATAATCTTACAGCAAGGAAAGTCCCTACGTCCTTGCAAAGCAATATTTTTAATAACAATTTGAAATGTTTCTTTGTTTTTAAAAAACAAACCCTGCAACCAGTAGCACAAAAAGCACACATTGTATGGCTTGCTACTGAATTGTATTGGTGTTTATTGATGGAAAATAATATCAATACTAACTGGGGCAACTAGTTTCCCCAGCTCCATAGCATACACCCACACATAGTCGGACTGTGTGTTGTATATGCAATGTGTGTGTTTGCTTGCGGTACTAGCTAGCTATATTTATGCATGAATTATTCAAGATAAAAATATGACATAATGATGTTATTTGTATAATATGCATTTTATATATTATACTATTTACATTTTATTTCATATTATTGTATATAATGGTTATAGTTGTTATATCCTTACATATAAAATATTAAATAAATAAATAAAAACATAACTAGAATATATAATGTGCTATTTACGTATAGTTACGTTGTACATAAATGTATTTCATAGATATTTCATACTTGTACACGTAAAGCTAGTCAGTAGGACAAACACACAAAATAAACTCAGACTGTTTATGCACATACATGCATAGTTACCTATGAATTGATATTCCCAATCAGTGTATCCAATGTAGCTGAATAGCATCCCATACAACTCCTGCTTTTGTGTGTGTGTCTAAGTAAACCAATGTTGTATCTGACAGCATGTTTCTCCTAATGTTGATTTAAAACATTGTCAATTTGAAATAAATCACCTGCTATTTTATCTGGATTCTCACCCATATCCCCCACAGCCTACCGCAGCCCCTATATCTGGCAACAAAAAGCAAAAATCAGAAGCAAATTAAAAGAAACTACTAACATATCATAGTCTTCATGCATTCTGTCCATTTCTGAGGTCTTGTGGCCCTGACAGCAAGAGCTTCAGAACTGGCCTCTAGATTTGCTAAGGTTAATAGTTCCCACACTCCAAGTGCTACATTAGCAAGAGCCCAATTGCAATGAATGGGGTTTGTGCCACCCGAGTGCTTTGAGGATCAGAAACTGCAGCCGAACAATTCAGCTTTCCGTATATATCAAGGTAATCAATTAATCAAATGTGAATCAAGTTTTACAATAAAAGTCAAAACAACAGTAGCAATGGGAGGTAATTTCTTAAACATAAAGAACCCTTTGAATAAGTTCATTTTTTAACGTTCATCACTGTTAATTAGGAATGGACTCAAACCAAAACCCTGGAGTCACACTTGCAGATTCATTTCAGTTCTTGATCTGAATTTAAACCATACAATGACCCTTCTCTGTGTTACTTGGCAAAGCAGCACCCCCACTTTAAACACTGTAGCTCAAGGCCAAAACATCCCAAACTGACCAATGACTTCTGAATACCTCCTTGGCTGGATGTAACCCTCCCATCATTAAAGTCAATGAGAGCTGAGCCATTGCATTTAATGGTGGAGGATGGCTCCCTTTAGTGTTGACCCAAACTAGCTGTGCTTTCATTATCTGAGAAATACTCACCGGATGTCTGTACTTTCTAGAAACAGACTCAGAAAGAGAATTGCCAATAATTGGCATTAGGGCCACATTCGCATGAAACAGGTAAGCCATTTCATGTGACCATTATACAACCTAGGCTTGTCATCTCTCATTGTTTTGTCCCTGACACTCCTATTTTGGTCTATGGGAGCATCAAGGCCCAAAACTGCAAGAGGAAGCAACACTACCAGCAGGACCCAGACCCCCAGCAGGGTACTGTGTGATAGCATCTACCCCCATGTAAGAGCTGCTTTACATATACTAACTTGTGTGGCTGCTCCTATCCCAGACAAATCAAACAGGGGCTAATGAACCCTCTGGTAAGGGCCATCACACAAAATGGCTTAACTTGCAGGTTTAGCCATGAGTTGTTTACCACCGGGTAAACCCCATTTCATGTGAACTAGCCCTTACTTGAGTAGTTTGACTTCAGTCTGGGGCATAATAATCTTGCACATTCAAACCACTGGATAAACATCAACTCATCCTCCCTCCCAAACCTGTTGTGAACTGGAGAAGTCAATGGAGAAGTCTTGGTTGGATTCTTCTCTCACTTGTATCAGTTTGACACCAAGGCAGTTTTGTTGGAGCTTCCCCTAATTGAATGCACTGTGAGACAGGAATCTAACGCAGAAAGTTGGAGGGATTTGCCCAGGGCCACACAACGAGGGAAGAGAACACAATGGCTCCTGATGTCCCAAATCCGTATTCATCTCTTCAGACCATACCACCTCCCCTATAGACAACGGCTCTCAGCTGTTTTCAAGTCAAGAGCACTACCTCCGAACAAGCACAATGCTCGAGTCCCAAGGACCGGGCTAACAATAAGGGTGATGTGTACTTGGTAGCATTTTAATTCAGATCCTGTAAAACAATATGTAAAAGAGATACAGTTAGAAAGCACAAACAACCGAAAACAGTTTTGCCAGATCCGTTTAAGTGGAAAGATGTTTAATTTAGCAAACCATCACAGCGCTCTGCATTACAATGCTACCCCCTGATCAACAAGCCTGCTAATCTCACTGCATGTTCTACCAGAACTAAAGAGGTTGGAAGTTTTCGGAGCCCTGCTGTCAGAATACAATGTTTCCTAAGCGAGCATTAAGAGATTATGGTAATAATAGGTGTGCTTACTCCAAATAAAAGGTTTCATTAATCAAGTCATATTGAGATAAACCTGTCAGTGGACAGAGGAAACCAGAAATCAAATACTGTGAAAGTTCTGACAGACTGTTAAATAGAAACCCTTTAAAACTGAATTTAATTTACTGTGATATTATAGATATTTATGCATCAATAGGCAAGTGCAAATTGAGTTCAGAGGTCAGCTCCAGCACTTAAAAAATAAAAGCACAGAATGAAACAAAAGGTGACAGTTACCTTTGTCAGATTAGGGTTTAGGGTTTATTAAACCAAATGTGATCATTCAGTCTGATTCATATTACAGGCAGAGGCAGTCAGAACTCAACTGTAATTTAGTATTGGATTTGACAACAGGGAAGTACAATTAAGCCAAATGGCTCCTCTTTCAGTTAAAGACTGCTCCATAAACTTTAGAAAAGCAAAAACAAACAGTCCCAAACCAAGGTTGTTTCTGAGATTAAAGATTTGTCCTCGGTCTGGTGGTATTCAACATTTTTCTTAACTTGGATGAAGGTGAGGAGGGATTACTTATCAAGTTTGCTGATGACACAAAACTGGGAGAGATAGCGAACATCTTGGAAGGAGTTAATTAAAAAAAAAAAATCTTGATAGGTTGGAAACAAAAATGAAATTCAACCGAGATAAATGTAAAGTTCCGCATTTGTCGCCTTCCTAATTTTCTTTAAGCTTCCCTTCTTTCCTGCAACTAAGCTAAAAAACATGTACACCTGCAACTTCATAGATGTATTCCTGTCTCTCATTCTGTTCCCCTCCCCTTTGTCTCCCCTCCCTTCGCTCGCTTAGATTGTAAGCTCACTGGGGCAGGGACCTGTCTATAACTGATTACTGTAAAGCACCAATTACATTTAATCTTAATAATTTATGCTAGATCATACTTCAACAGGGCTTTGAAGATGTGAGATTTTTGCCTCGTTAAAGAAGGCAGGATCAGACCCTTTAATTATATCATGAACTGTTGAAACCAAAGTTGGCTTTGACTGCAAACCTCAAGCCACTTACTCCAGAACAGTTCTCTCTCTACGGTCTTTATTTTGTTTATCTAGCATAACAAGAGTCATCGTCGTCCCCTTCCTCTGTGTAGGATGCACAGAGATTACCATTCAAAAAGCAGAGCTGCAATTTCACCTAAAATTCCATGCTCACCATGCTTGAGCCTGTCCATCTGAAGTCATTGACAATCAGCTGAGATGAGGGCCCCATATTTTAGTAGCTAGTGTAGAACCTGTAGGTGTTTTCAGATGTGACGTTGGGCTCAGATTAATCCGTGTCCAACATCATGTTTTAAAAGGGCTGCCAGAGGTTACCACGGTCTGACTCCTGACCTTGGTGGAGTTTAGCCCAGGCTGTCACTCAGGGAAATCCCCAAGTGACAGCCCGGACGCAGCTTCACTACTGTTGGGAGCCAGCTGCCGGAGCTGGAGTGAAGCAGGCTGTCACGTCTGATAGCCCGCTTCACTCGACCTGGTCCGGAGTGGCAGCGAGGGCCATGGTGACCGTCATTGGTACATCCGTGCACCATGCCGTCCCCTTCCCAGCCCAGGTCACTGTCATGGTTCTTTGGCAGTCCAGCGATTCCGACCGGGGTGAGGGCTGCCTCCACTACCTGGAGACATCTGTGGTGGCAGAAGCAGCCCATCACATCTACAAGCACCCTGTGTCATCGATTTAAGTGGGAAAAGGAGGAGGCCCAAAACATCTTAGTTATACTGCCTGCACTATACGTGCCTGCGCTCTACCTTCAGAGCCACGGCCCATCCCATAATGATTCCGTAAATGGCATTCTTCACAGAATGAACCAATAGACCCCATGTTAGAGGGCACTGTGCTGTGGAGTACCAGCTGATCCAAAGGCAATGTCCTGACCACTTGCAGTTATCAAAGGTGCTCATCACACTTTTTACAAGAGCAAAATTTGTCATTTTAGCATTCTTACCAAGTTACAATTTAAAGCAAATCTACTCTGCATATGTTTAAAAATACATAGAAAGGGTTAACCAATCACTGGGATAGATTAATCTATTACAAAATGGATTGAAGAATAAAACAAGGCATTTTCACACGAGACACTCTCCACCCACTACCCAACTACCACCCACTCACTCACTATACATGTTACAGGGCACCCATCGGGCAACACAGCAGCCCTGCAGCATGTGTAGTGGGTAGTGGGTGGAGAGTGTCTTGTGTGAAAATGCTCATAGACTTAAAGTATTAAAAATTATTTCAAAGATAAAAATTATAAATGAAATTAACAAATAAAAATTCAAATAATTTAGCAGCAAATTAAAATCATAGGGTTATAATAAAGCTCTGCTGAGGTTTTGTCATATGTTAATATTTAATTGTTTAATTGATTAGTCAGCAAGCATCAGTCAATTATAATTGATTGACATCCCTAAAAATAATTCCCCTGTAGTTTCAGTTTGAAACAAAATATATATTCTTGGGTTTTTTTGCCTTAAGTTGTATCTAGGGGTAAAAACAAACATACAGTCAGTCAGCAGGACTGCTCCCCGGGCCACCCCAGGGCAGAAAATTGCAGGTAACACGGCCTGGGTCACGGCACCCCCATGGCCAGGGAGCAATCCTACTGCCTGGACAGCCCGGGTGGGTGGGGCTCCAACAGACCCCACTCCCAGAGCCCCACCCCTTGCCGTGACAGGCTGCCATACCAGCCAATGATGGCCAGTCATGGCAGATGGTCATGGCAGCCCCCTGGCCCAGGCATGCCAGGGCACAACAGACATGCTAGTCTGCTGTGACCCAGACGGGCAAAGCCCTAGCTCAGGTTGTGACCTCAGAGATTTGCCAAGGTCACAGCCCCAGGCTAGCCGCCAACATGGCGCAGGGCAATCCCAGGACAACATCTGGCGGCACCTCCACACACATGTACGTGGGCCCCGGGCTACAGTGCGTCAAAGCAAGCCAAAGTCACGTCTGTTTTTACCCTAGTATGCAATTCTACTGGGTACTGTCAAACTACCACTGCATTCCACGCCAAAGATGGCTGCATTTCAAGAGACAGGGCATTTTTACACGAGGCTCGTTTCTCGTGTATTTCTAAATTCCTGGAGAAACAAACTGTGCGGGGGGGTGTGTGTGTAGATGTTCCTCCCCCTGCTACCAGAAGCGAGCCGCCATTGAAAACAGCAAGCTCCACAAACTAGCACAGGCTTGGAGATGAGGACTTGTAAAAACATCCATATGGGGGTTTTACTAGTCTGCATCGCCAAGTCGGCACTAGTTTGTGGCACCCGCTGTTGCAATGGCTCCCAGCTCACTTTCGGTAGCGGGAAGGAACATGTAACATTCCCCCCCCAGTGCAAGTTTGTTTCTCCAGGAACTTAGAAATACGCAGGAACAAGCCTTGTGTAAAAACGCCCATCGTTATAATTTGTCAAACAGATTAGAATGTTTCTGGATGAGAACGACGATGAGAGATGCAAAGCATAATAATTATTTTAGGATGAAGCTATCATGAATTGAAATGTACGCACATAATATAAAAAAGAATGTTCTGTCTAGTAGAACTAGTTTGCAGTACTTTTTAAAAGAGCTTAGTCTTTACTCACTAGAGTAGCACTTTCAAAATGAGAAGGGAGGAGGGAAGTGTTCTTAAGAGCAAAAAAGCATTACTGAAATATGAGAACACGCCCTCGGTTCCGACTGGCTTAGAACCCACATAAGCAGTCACCGTTAACCAAAGAGCCAAAACACACATGTAGGATAGTTTCTATCTGGCCCCTTTCCAGTT
The DNA here is from genome assembly GCA_003113815.1 of Sphenodon punctatus. Lineage (NCBI taxonomy): Eukaryota > Metazoa > Chordata > Lepidosauria > Sphenodontia > Sphenodontidae > Sphenodon > Sphenodon punctatus. Next base: position 22,776,384 of record QEPC01013865.1, read on the forward strand.
CCTGCATCTGGCCCTTGGATCCAGTTCCTAACCTCAACCACTGAGAGACTGAGCTCAGGGTAAAAGAGCAGAGATGAAAGCCTGCACACAGGCAAAGGGAACAGATCCATGAGCTGGACCCGCCTCTTCCCGAGGGCACCGTTTAAGCAACCCTGCCCCCAAAACGGCCCACAGAGCTTTGACTAATTTTCAACATGGTCCCTGGGAGGGAAATGGGTTCTCCGCCACTTACCAGCTTTGGAGAGAGCAGGCAGGGGCTGAGGTGGGCTTGGGCCCTGCTTGTGAAAACCGAAGGTGAGGAGCAGGTTGCAATAATGACGACAAAGTTCAAACTGAAATGAAAACTCACATTATTACAGTTTTCTGTTACAAATGCTAACCCACACAAGAGCATCATAAATTAATGGGATTGTTATAACAATCATACCCAAATAAATGGCTTACCTTTTGCTGGCCTGAATGCAGGGTGCTCAAACAGCCTACAAAAACCTCTGTAACAGGCCTGGGCCTCATCTGGGCTCTAGAAAGCACAGAGTTGCAAATACCAGGCCCTCTCCTGCAGCACAACAGGAAATGGCCAACCCCTCTATTGGGGAGAGGGTGTTTTATATTTATTATTATCTATTTTATAAGTTTATATCCCACCCCTCCTGCCTCAGGCAGCTCAGGGGCCAGGGCAGCTCACAGCAATGTAATAAAATATAAAACAACAATATAAACCATTAAAATAAAAAAACAGATAGCGTGCAATAAAATGTCAACATCCCCCGCCTTAGCCTTCCCCTCTGCCAAACACCTGGTGGGCGGCCCTCTGCGAACCTCTGCCGGGAGAGAGTTTCACAGCACTGGAGCAGTCGCCGAGAACACCCTCCTGTCGGTTAGGGTGGCCAGATATGCAAATTTTAAGGTCACATGAGAAATAGAGGTTGCAGGGCTGCAGTGGTGCCAATGCAGCCCTGCAACCTGTATTTCTCATAAGTGTCCTCTAAAATCTGCATATCTGGTCACCCGCCTATCAGTCCCCACCCTTCTATAGCGGGGAACCTCCAGGAGGGCAACCCCCAATGACTGCAAAAGTCGCCCAGGAAGTGAGGCGGTCCCACAGATAAGTAGGGCCCCGACTGTTTAGGACCGTTTTAGTATGCACTGGGCTTGATCCTGCTAGGCTAGATTTAACCCATCTGCGTTCAGATTCCAAAGAGGCGAGGGAGAGGAAAACAGCATCTAGGAGAGACGGAGGGAGAAAATTTCCATTCCTGCAACTGGTTTGGCCAGGGTCAATTAACCAGCACACTGAACCAGTTACAGTCTAAGGCCTCAGCTGCTTGGCTGCCTACCCCATGGGGAAGGCAAGATTCCCCTTTCCTGGATGACTGTGGGATCTGGACTGCTCTGCACCCCTTCCCTACAGGAGGGGGTGGGGTGCAGGGCTGGCCTTACTAGTTGCTCCAGGCTCTGTTTCCAGGGAGCTCACAGTAACCACACTTTTCGCTAGGGAAGGGTGCAGGGTCCCCACTCCCTTACAATGGGGCCCTAAACATGACCACCTCTAGGGGCCCTACTGAGAGTGTCCCCAATGGGGCAGGCCCAGGGAGGGGAGGAGCCACTAGGGGGCCCTGCAAATGTTAAGGCCAGCCCAAGGGGTGGAGATCTATCTTCTCAAAACAGGGTGTGTGTGTGTATGTAAGAGAGAGAGAGAGAGAATTTCCTCAAAGCAGGAGCTGTGTGTGTGTGAGGTGGGGGGGAGAGAAGGAGGGGTGAGGGTAGGTAGGGGCTTGCAGGGAGGAACACCACTGACAGCTTTGAAGGTGGGACAGTTAAAGCAGTGAGGTTCTTATTATCAATCACATGTGTTTCCATTATGTGGCATATGGTAATAATGAAGGCATTAATAGTTTAACAAGCCACCTATCAGTACCCCAATTGCTGTCAAAGGCAGCTGTGTAGGTGCCTTGAAACCTTCAGAATATGCCTAGGTCTAGGGATATGACAGAACATACTTAGGACAGAAAACACAGAGGGCTGGCAGGGGGCAAGTCCTCTACTATGCCCCAAACTCTGGCCGTTACACATCATTGCTTAGTCTCACTTTCAAACAAACACCGCACCACTGACTACCCTGCTGATGGCAAGAGACCCACCCATGTCCTCCTCTGATTGGCTTCTGCTGCCACAATCACACACATTAAGACACAGGTAGCTGTGCATGCTGGGATATGGAGTCTCTTCAGGCCACAAGAGTCACACTGGTTCAGCCAAAGTCCCAGAGGAGAGGAGAGGAGAGGAGAGGAGGGAGAACTAATACACAGGGCCCTCTGGAAGGAAACCAAGAAGGGGCGGAACCATGTCAGAGCGGGCATGGCAAGGGTTTGTCACACCCCTTATGGAGCATTATGATGTCACAATGCTCTGCAGGGGGCAGGGCCACATCTTTAAAAGGGAAAGGCAGAGGGGCGGTCATGGCCCCTTTCAGACATAACCCTTACCCTGCCCTTTCAGGGCATCAGGGCACTTTTGTGGCTCACCTCCTTTCTGCCATGGCCACCCCTGGAAGCCTCACTTCTCTGGGTGATTAGCCACAGGCAGGTCTGGCTTACCTGGAAAAATCAACACTTTCACTGGAAGCTGAAGAGGGCAAGTTGTGCAACCCTAGAAATGACTGGCCTTGCTCTCTGGCTGGGGCCCCTATGCTACCTCACCAGGCTGCTATGCTTAGTCCTGCTCAATGGTGTTGCCCCCATCAAGTGATTGGCAAAGGGGGTGTTTTCAAACATGACTGCCACACTTTAATTCCGCCCGGAGTGAGGGCCCTCACTCCGGGCAGGATTTTACCTGGTCGCCGAACAAACATGATGGTGGCCGGGCCAGAGAGAAAGCAGGGTGATGCGTGGACGTACATCCACACGGCCCCGCCCCTGCCCTGGTTAGAGCAGCCCGTCTCCCTCCCAGAGGGGCGGCCACAGCAGCCTATGAGTCTACCATGGTTGTCAAACTTGGCCATGGGCCAGAGTCACGGCCCGGGCTAAGCACCACTGTGGCCCGGGCTACGGCCAGGGTCAACATCTGGCAGCTGTTTCAGACATGACGACAGCACGGGTTTTCATGCGTGGCAAAGCGTGGAAATCCAGGCTATCGTCACATCTGGAAACACCCACAGGGAGGTCAGAGGAAAGGACTATGGGCAATTGCATCCCAGCTTCCCTGCCAGTGGTGTAATAAGGCTGTGGTGGGCCCAGGTTCATGTGTCGATTATGCCCCCCCCCCCTCGAGCAAGGGGCCGGGTCTCCCTAAGCAGTGGCCCTCCTAAGGGGGCTCCCATCCAGCCTTGGCCTTCCCCTGAAAGGTAGTAGCACTGCCCTGACTCCCATCAACCCACCACCCCCTGGAGCAGCAGTAAACCGCACCAAGAAGAAAGCTTTAAGAGTGGACGGGGTGGGGCCAAAACTCCATCCCCTGCCCACTCTGAGAACTTCTTTCTTGACAGGGCCCTTGCAAGTGGTCTGAGCGCTGCTGTAAAATGCTCAGAGTGGGCAGAGGCAGACTGTTGACCCCGCTCCCTCCCCTGCCCACTCTGAAAATTTCCTAGCAATGCTCAAGATGCTTGCCGAGGGCCCCTCTAGAGTCCAGGCTTAACTGAGACCCCTGCTCACTACTCCCTGCCATGCCACCCCTAGGCCTGAGATGAACTGTAGTTCCAAATACCAATCCACTATCCGTTTTATTATTTTTTATTATTATTATTATTTATTTAACCTTTCTATGGCAATTTCACTGTTCAAAGTACTTTACAATCATTATCTAATTTGCCAGTTGGGGGTAAGGCTGCTCCACGATGCATCCTTAGAATTTTTCTGGGGACGTGTTGTGTAGCAACCAGCTGCTCCCCACGCCGGCCTGGGGCAGGTGGGGGAGGGAGGGGAATCTGGCAGGCACTGGCCACATGATGCACTGTATCACGTGGCCCGACTGCCCAGAGTGGGGTAAGGCTACCCAAGGCATGGTAGCCTCCCCACTCTGTCTCATGTGGTTTCACCCACAATAGAGGGCCACTTACAGCTTAGAGGCCACAGTGTGAGTCTACCACTGAAATAAGGATTACCTGTGTTGTTAAGAATATGAAGGACCGGGCCCAGTTTTCAAAGGACCCTTGCCTATCAAGGTCTAGATTTACACCCTTTACAGGGACAAAACTCCCCATTAACTTGGAGTTTTGCCTTCATAAGGAAGGCGGAATTGGTGCCTACCTCACAGGTACTATAAATCAGAATGGCCAGGTATTGTGACAAGTCACAGCACCACTTCACATTGGCTTTCCTAGGTCTGTGCACATTAAGCACAAACGAGTCCTTTAGGAGCATCTGCACTGGCATTCTATTTGCTCTGGAGCTGCAGTTGTTGTGGCTTTGATGCAGGAATAACCACTCTTCCAGGTCAATGGTAAGCCAGAAATGAAGACACAAGCAAAACTATTAAAGGAAGTCAGAAAGAAAAAACAAGAGAGAAATTATCCAGCTCTCTCTCTCAAAAAAAAATCACCTTAAAACTTATATTTAAAAGTTTTAGGTCAAAATTAATTCACCAAAAAATACTTTTAAAGGAGATGCTGAAATCCAATAAACGCGTGATAATTTTGTCTAAGGCGACAATCCCCTGTAGTAACTTTTTACTCTGTAGTAAGTAGCTGGTGAATCATGGCCTAAGTGCTTTGCTGAATCATGGTCCAAAACAGGATAATAGGGATGTGTCTAGTTTTGTATCTATGTACATTCATAATTGACAGAGCAGGGCCCACCCAGCTCCTGAATACTTAGCTTCCTCAGAACTTTAATTTGATTCATCAAGTAAATTTTCACAAACTAAACAAAAAAAGAATGATTCCACTGGCCATTATACGTAATAAATGTTTATTCAAAGGACAGAGGCACAAAAGACACAAATCTATGTAGGAATCCATAAAATATTCCATACCAACACACATGAAAACACAATGTTTAAAGTAATAAAACTTCTTAAGAGAGGGTCAGTGGGAATTAGAAGTAAGCAGAGGATGCAGAGAATGAAGCGTAAGCCATTAGCTTCTCATCCATATAGTTGTAAAGAATTAGCAAAATGTCATTTTGAGTTTACACCAAATGTTCTTTTTTGTTTCCACACTGCAGGATGGACACCCACTTATTAGGGGGCCAATTCCTGTAAGGTGCTTGCTAGGTGCTGCGATCCTCAGTTGTTGCAAGTAGGATTGGGCCCTGGGCCCTGGCAATAATACAGATCCCATTCTCCTCCCAACCAACTTCAAGATGGAGCAGCCAGGATCAGCCCCTGGGGCCATTTGACCTAGAACAAGACAGAGAATAAAAGCAAGAGTGGAAGAGAGAACTTGGAATAAATTTCCAAGCTTCCCACAGCCCTACATCAAAGGCTGCGTTGGCAGGGGTCTCCTGTGAATGAATTCATAAGAGGGTGACACTGGATCAAGGAAAGTAAATGGGTGGGAGAGTAGAAGGAAAAGAGAAAAAGAGATTATTTGCATCCTATACAACTGTGTTATTTTTGCCAGTTTCCTTACAGATTTGTTTGGGGGAGTCTTTCCAGAGTACAGCTCTGTCCTGGATTTCAGGTTCCACAGTAATGTTCCAGACTGATCCAGAAGCACTGCACCAAGAGTGAGCAAACATACTCTCGAGAGCCAGTGTAGCCTGCTGAACAGGGTGTTGGACTAGAGTCTGGAAGAACAGGGTTGGAATCCTGGCTTAGCTATTAATTTAGCTATGAGCTATAGTTAATGCCTGCTCCTGGAACATCAGTCTATTGGCTATTTGCACTCAGATACCACCGGGGCGGCGCTAGATTGGAGTGGGCCCAGGTGCAAAAGATGGACATTCTCCCACCCCCCATTGCTGCCCCTTTCTCATGCCACCTCTGCTCAACACCCCCCCCCCCAAAAAAAAAAAAATTGGTTCCTTCTTGCAGAACACTATCAACTTGCATGATAAAGAAAGAGAATAGCTTTTCTGATCTATTGTGTCCTTCCAGGAATTCTGGTTAGATATAGTTATCTGAAATTTAGACTTGCCACCTCTTGCGGTTTCACCCTGAGACTTTCATACGCCAAAATGAGGGAGAAATCACAAGGAGTGGCCATCCTACTGATATTATGGCCGTTTCTACAGACTGCCCCCACCCCATCCCTGCCACTTGGTGTTGGGGCAGGTGTGTCGCCAGAGGGGGGAGTCCGTGTATATGGACGCCGCTGGGTGGGGGGGATGGGTATTCAGCGTGTGTGCGACCATGTAAACGCCATGGGCAGCGGGTGTTTCTGCGTGCGCTCTCCTGCCGCACACCTACCCACACCCACCTCCACCCATGGAGCCCTCCGACAGAACGGAGGATGCTCAATGGATGGAGGTGGGTAGGTGGAGGTGGGTGGGTGTCCATGTAAACGAGCACCCACCCACCTACACCCACCATGGCGAAACATCCACCCCGGTCCGTGTAAAAAAGGCCTAAGGCTATGATGAAGCTTAAGTCTAGAGCCGCATTGCTTTTCTGATCTGCACCAAAATCAATAGCATTCTACCCCTTAAGGCCAGCAGCATTCACCAAAGTAAGCATGCAGAACTTAAACAGGTTGATGTACAATCTAAACCAGGGGTTGGGTCGGGGGGAACCTTTTTCTTCCCTGGGGTCACTCTGAAAATTGTTACAAGCTCCAAGGGCTTCAGAGCTTGTAATAATATCAAGCTTGTAATAAGAACAAGCATAGGACTTGGGGAGCTAGGGCACTTAAAGCGACTGGCTGTCCCAACTCACCCAGAACCAGCTGGTCCCTCACTCTTAAGGGGGGAGGGGGAGAGAGCAAAGGAGAGGGCTAGAGGGGAAGAAGGACAGGCTTTGTGCACAGGAATGGGACAGCAGGGGGAAAGCTTCAGATCATGAATCTGGGGCACAGGTACATCCCGTATCCCTGCGTGCATGCCGTCATCTCTACTGTCTTTCCCTGGAGATATATGAAAATCAATGACATGGAATGCCCATTGGAAACATAGAGGAAACACAAATGTCCAACTGGAAATAATGGAGACATGCGGATTATTATTATTATTAGCAAACATTTATATAGCGTTAGCAATGTACCTGGCACTTTACGAAGTAATGGAATAGACACGGTTTCTGCCCTAGGGCTTACAATCTGAGAGACAGAGGGGGGACACGAAGGAAGGGGAACAGAGTGAGAGACAAGGAGGGTCACATTCACGAAGATGCGAGGTCTCAGGTGCACGTGCTTGGCTTGGTTACATCGAGAATGATGGCTGGCTGGTCCAGGTGGTGAGGATATGAGTACACAGACCTCAGGTAACTGATTGTACTGGATGGGAGGTATCAGCAGGGGTTAGGAGAGGGGAGCAAGGAGTTGGGGAGGGCAGAGAGGAAGAGGTGGGTCTTGAGGAGGGATTTGAAGGTATGAAGGGAGGGAGTTCCAGACATGGGGGGCAGCTAGGGAGAAGGGATGAAGGCGGTTAGAGGAGCAGGGGAGGTGTGGGAGGGCAAGAGAGGGGACAGAGGAGGAGCAGAGTTCACGGACTGGAGTACAGACGGAAATGAGTGCAGAGAGGTAGGGGGGGGAGCAAGGTTGTGAAGAGCTTTATAGGTGAGACTAGGAGCTTGTGCAGGATTCATTCAGGAAGGGGAAGCCAGTGAAGAGAGGAGAGGAGGGGCTGCACGTGGTCAAAGCGACGGGTGAGGTGGATGACCCTGGCAGCAGAGGTTTGGACGGAGATAAGGCAAGCTTGAACAGATTGAGAGAAAGAGGGAGTAGAGAGATAGAGTTGAGTGTCATCAGTGTAGAGGTGATATTGGAAGCCATGGGAGACAATGAGTTTGCCTAGGAACAGGGTATAGATAGAGAAGAGGGCCAAGGACAGAGTCTTGGGGAACACTAACCAAGAGGGGAAAAGAGGAGAAAGTGGAGTTGGTAAGAGACACACTGAAGGAGCGGTCAGAGAGGTAGGAGGAGAACCAGTCAAGGATGGAGCCACAGAAGCCAAGGGAGTGAAGTGAATTCAGCAAGAGTGAGTGGTCAACAGTATCGAAGGCAGCAGAGAGGTCAAGGAGGACAATAATGGAGTAGAGGCGATTAGATTTAACCACAAGAAGATTGTTGGTGATCTTAGCGAGAGCAGTTTCAGTTTAGTGAAGGGGGCAGAAGCCAGGTAAAAATAATGCTTTAACTTAAAATATGCTTTAAATGGATAAAAATATGCTTTAACTTAATAGACTGTAAAGCAAGACAGTGGAGCTGCATCTCCAATAAAGAACAGGGCTAAGGGGGGGGGGGGGAGGGGGTCAGGGAGAGAGGGTGGAGCAACAGGGAGGAAGCCAGAAGAGTGTATGGAACAGAGTTGAATGATAAGGAAGAGGCCACAGAGAGTGGGTGGAATGAAGAGGAAATGGACGGAATGACAGAGAAGGTGGTCTTGTAGAGTGTGAGTACCATGGCAAGGTGGGAACCTAGTCATAGCTCTCCTCCAGTCATCCCAACCAAAAACTTGTCATTCCATCCACTCCTCATGGCCTCCTCCCTGTCATTCCACCCATTTCACGCCCCTTTGCCCCCAAACCCAAAGATGCATCTCCATTGTGTGAAGCCACACAATACGTTATCGTATGGCCGGTGGCCACCAGATGTTCATCCAGCCCTTCCTGGGGGTGGGCAGCCAACTGACGCACAGTGTGTCCACCAAAGAAGGGCAGTGACACATTGCTTTTTAACGTTGCCCAAAGTGGGAGAACCGGCTGCCTCTCATACGGCCAATCCCTGTGCTGCCCCACAGCGAGGCCTGCCAGCACCATTTAGCAGCAGGTGTGTTTGTCATTCCCATGTGGCCATGTCTCAGCCAGGAGAGGGACAATGGATGGGCCAGTGGGGGTGGGGTGGGGTCACCTGCCTACCCAGTTTCCTGCGGCAGGGCAGATCATATGGTCTACTTTCCCTACTGGCCCGAAGTGTGAACATCAGGCCCACCCTATCTCGTGTGTCTTTACCCATTGTATTGCTTTGCATTCAATCAAAGCCTATAGTCATGTGCAGATCCCATTATTTTCAACTGGTATTTCCATTACCGCCATTGTTTCCAATGGGCATTCCATGTCATTAGTTTCAATATGTCCTTTCCCTGAGCTCACTCTTACAGCACTTAGTCAGCGCCCCCAAGATTTCTTCTCCTCCCCCCCAGTGCATCAGAACCCCAAAAGCCATCTCCTCTTCCCCCGAGCCCTCTCCTACTCCCTCCCACCTAGCTTGCACCCCAAAGCCTTCTCTTTCCCCCCCCAGTTCCCTTCTCCTCCCCACAGCTAGCTAGAGCCCCCAAAGTCTCCTCTTCCCCTAAAGACACTCCTTCTCCTGGAGCTAACCAGCACCCAAAGCCTTGGCCTTTTCTCCTCAAGCCTCCTCTTTTTCTCCCCAGCTAGCCAGTACTCCCCAAAGGTCCACCCTTCCCCTACTAGCCAGTGCCTCAAAGCCCACACTTCTTCTCCACAAGCCCCCTTCCCCAATCCCCAGCTAGCCGGTGCCCCCAAACTCCCTTACCCAGAGAGGGGACATAGGACTCTGGAAATATCTATAATAAATGGGGTACCCCCTGACGCATCCCCAGAATACAAGACATCTTACTGTGAAGGGAGAACACCCCCTACTGAGCCCCCCATCATGAGGGGGGAGGAGGGGAGAGGCCTTTGAAACTTGTATGCACTTGCAGCTCTTATGACCAGCACCAGCATTTTCTCAAAAATACCAGACAAAAATGCATTTGGGTCAATTGAGTAGCAGACAAGGGACAAACCCTTCAAACAATAGGACTGTCTGGTATAAAACCTTTATTTCCCTAGTAATAAAGCTGGTATCTGTGCAAAACAATAGAGGAACATGTGCCTGTAAGATGTTTGTTTGAAACCACTCGTTGTGAAGAGTTGAAAATTCTTTTTGAACAACTTTGCCTCCTAAACCCAGGCCTTACCTGATCCAGGAAGCCTGGTAGTTGAACCACCATGGGCTCCATCGGAGGGGAAAGGGAGGGAAGGAGGAAGAGGACTCTCTAAAGTTGGGGAGTGTCTGCAAAGTTAACAAATAATCTTCAGGTAATTGTGCTTCTTCAAAGCACCAGTCATTCCCTTCCACAGAAGAAACTTCTCCCAGACCCCTACCTACTGCAGGGAGCGTGGAGATCTTATCAATTAACAATGCACAGCAGCTGCAGGATTTCTCTTTAGCAGGAATCTCTGGGCAGCTAGCACTGCTCCGCCCTCGTTCATGGGTCCACATGCAATTGCACCTGCTGCACCTATTATAGCTACAACGCTGGAGGCCACTTGCTGTCTTAAGTCAACAGGCGATCGGACCTTTGCTGTGGCTTGCCCGCACGCCCGCCTGCCCTTCCCAGGCTCATCTCAAGTCTTCCGTCCCCACCTTCAAAAAGCAGCTGAAGATTTTTCCATTTTCCAGGTGCTTTTAGAGGGGACAGAGGGGGTGGAGCCATGCTGGGAAGATGCGGGGGAGATGCTTTAGCCCCACCCATTATGGAGCTCCATGACATTACAATGCTCTATGGGTAAATAACAGGACCATCCGAATACATCATACCTAGGCTTGGAAGATGCTCCCTGCATCGGGCTCAGTCAGGCCTGTGTGGGGTTTAGGTCCTAATGTTTTCTGGTCTATGCTAAGCTCTCATTATGGAGGGCTGCCATATATACACATTTTTCAAGCACACTTACAAAAAATACACGTTGCAGGCCTTAGGCACCCATGCAGGCTAAGTTTCATAAGTGTCCTGGGAAATTTTGCATATATGGCAACCCTATCATTATGGAACTGGAAGATTCCTATGCCCATTGGATTAAACATGTAGGAGGCTGGTCCATAAAAGGCTTTTGCAAACTTGACTTTTCCTGAGGTCACCGTTACGAGGCTGCAAGAGGCACAAGTTGCGTGCAGGGCAGGACCTCTCCATGGTGGTCATTTTTACTCATCCTGATTTAATAATATTATTTATTTATTTATTTATTTAAAAACGTATTATCCCACCCATCTTGCCACAAGCAACTCTGGGTGGCGTACAATTAAAACAGAATAAAACAACATCAGAGTTAAAAACAACACATAATAGGGAGGATTAAAGTATCCCTCCCACCCCACCACCCTAACCCACCCCCCCCCCCCCAACCCACCCTACCTCCCCACTAAAGGCCAGGCGGAACAGCCAAGTTTTACAACCGCGTTGAAAGGAGAGGAGATCTGGGGCCAAATAGGCTTCTAACGGCAGGGAGTTCCACAGCCGTGGAGCAGCCACTGAAAAGGCCCTCCCCATCATGGCACCCTGAAAAACTCGGGGGACCTCAAGGAGGGTACCCCCTGATGACTGCAGGCACTGATCCATGACTCGGGGGGGTGAGGCGGTCCCTCAGATAGGCTAATTGCATTGCAAATATATCTATTTGGAATAATTCTATTTACGGCATTAGCATTTCAACACATCTATTCTGTTGAATGGAAGAAATCTAGGGTGTTGTCCGGGTGGCAGCACTACAGTCTACAGAAATGTATTTTTTGGGGGGAGGGGGGGTCCAAAAACAAAGTCTCCTTTGAGTTCCAGGAAAACAAGCAAATATGTGAAAGGGCAGCAGAGCTGGCTGCACTAGAAGCTTTGCCTGCATAGGGCTGGGGAAATAGAGCCTAGTTGTACTGATCAAAGGCAGGAGCAGATCCTGCGGTTCTATGGAAAAAGCCATTGGGTGGCAGGGGGAGGATCACACAAGGGCATCAGCAGTCAAAGTTTCTATAGCTACGGTTTGCAGACTAGGAGGATGGGCAGGCCCATGGAGGAGGAAAAGGGGGTTGTCTTCCAGTGGCACAGGTAGCCTAGCATTAGCAGGCATCCCCAGAAGCCTGGGACATCATCTGCATGGAAGTCTTGGTGTGTTTCTCCTTGGCACTCCCCTTTGGTCGCATTGCCATATATGCCCATTTTTAGAGGGCACTTATGAGAAATACAGGTTGCAGGGCTGCACTGGCGCCAATGCAGCCCTGCAACCTGTATTTCTCATACATGCTCTCTTAAAATGGGCATATATGGCAACCCTACTCCTGGCCCACATAGGCGTCCAAACAGAGAGGCCACTTTGGTTTTCCTAATGAAGTAGGAAGCCTGCTCTGATGGGAATTGCACAAGGGGGTGGTGGGTCAGGCTTTTAAAAAAAATCAATTGTGCTGAGGCAGAAAAGTTAAATAATAACAAAGGCCAAGAGCATCTTTCTTTTCCCAGGCAGGGGAGTAGGTTCTCTAGGTTCACCCATGCGTACAACAAAGCAAAAGCAATAATGTGGATGCTGGCACTTGACACTAACTTCCATGGGTGGGAAACAAATGGGAGCTACTGACACGTTTTTTGCATGTGGGCTAAACTCACAATAAAACTTGTCAGGAGTTGCCGTTACAGACACAGCAGCTCAGTGGGTAACTGCTGCCACTGGTTGCTACAAAGTGAGTTGTTGGGGTGGACTGGAAGCTGCGGCAGGGAGCAGTCTGGGTCCTCTCCCCATAGTAGCTGCTGCTGCTGCTGAGCGTGGTAGTGACAGGGAAGAGAGGTTTTTTATTTTAATTATTTATATTAAGGTATATATGCTGCCCCTCCTGCCTCAGGCATCTCGGGGCAGCTCACAACATATTAAAAACAGTTTAAAGCATATTAAAACAACAGTAGTAAATACCCATCCCCCCACCCTAACCCAACCCACCCACCCCATCTCCCTCGGGAAAGGCCTGGCGGAACAGTCAGGTCTTACACTGTCTACAGAAAGAGGGGAGGTCGGCAACCAAGCGGATCTCCAACGGGAGGGAGTTTCACAGCCGCAGGGAACGCCCTCCTCATGGTCAACACCCAAGAAACCTGGGGGACCCCGAGGAGGGCGCCCCCGGCCGACCGCAGGGGCCAATCCAGGACCCGGAAGGAGAGGCGGTCCTGCAGGTAGGTGGGGCCCAGGCCGTTTAAGGCTTTAAAGGTCAAAACCAACACCTTGAATTGGGCCCGGAAAACTATCAGCAGTCAGTGCAGAGAGCGAACCACTGGTGTAATGTGCTCACGTCGGCCCGTCCCAGTCAAGAGATGGGCCACCACATTCTGCACCAGTTGCAGTTTCCAAACCAGCATCAAGGGTAGCCCCACGTTGATCCTAGTCCGAGACGTACGGCCTAAACTGACGCACCAAACGTAACTGGCGAAATGCCCCCTTCGCCACAGTCGCCACCTGGACATTCAGGCAGAGCTGTGGGTCCAGGAGCGCCCCCAGACTCTGGACCTGAGAAACCAAGGGAGGACGGACCCCATCAATGATGGGGGCCATCACTCCCTCGGCCTTCCCCACAACCATCACCTCTGTCTTGTCAGGATTTAATTTCAGGCGGCTCGCCCTCATCCAATCCCCCACCGCAGACAAGCACCGGATAAGCACCGAGACTGCCAGGCCTGAGTCGGAGAAAAATGAGAGGTATATCTGGGTGTCATCAGCATATTGATGACATCTCACCCCACACTCCCTAACAACCTCCCCCAAAGGCTGCATGTACACACTGAACAAGAGCGGGGATAAGATGGAACCCTGCGGAACTCCACACGTGAGTCCCCGGGGGGAAGATGAAAACTCCCCCAGCACCACACACTGGGTTCTCCCAGCTAGGAAAGAGCAGAACCATTCAAGAACCATTCAAGGCATGAGGACTTCTCCTGAGCTGGTTCATTGGGCAGCACAGGAAAAGTGCCCCATTCTATTCCCCACTGCCACTACCCCAGCAGCAGCAGCAGCAGCAACAACAACAACAAACCACACATTTGAAGAAATTCCTGGATCTGTTCCTCTCCAGCACTTTTGCTAGAAGCTGTGGTGGGGAGAGGAGTCATTCCAGATGCCTCTCTTCCCCACTTGCATGTCGTTGTAGTGGGGTCCCCCAGGCAGACCTCGCAATAGCTAAGGGCAGGTGCTCCGCACTCACAGCAGGCACCCTGTCACCTGGGCTTATTTATTTTTTATTTTTTTATTTATTTATTTTATATAACATTTTTATCCTGCCCTTCCTGCCCTTTCAGGGCAGCCCGGGGCGGTGAACTACAATATAAAAACAATTTTTAAAAGTTAAAAAATCATAAAATGCGGGGGGGGGGGGGCC
>QEPC01013865.1:22803713-22825979 GCA_003113815.1 Sphenodon punctatus
ACACACACACACACACACACACACACGCAAAGCTGTGTTGTCCAGATGGCAAACTATATCAATTAGGATATTTTGGCGGAAACGTAAGGAACACAAGACGGCGATCAATAAGCAAGCAAAAATAATCGGGCAAGTCTTTTTGGCTTTCTGTCTCAGACAGAACCGAGAGACACGAGATTTTTCAAATCCTCCCCTTTTGTTGTTGCTGCTTCTGATTTTAAATGACCCATCGAGACAACGATTGTAGATCCTTAATAATCAGCCAAGATATCGTCCCTTCATTTTCTAGAAATGCTTTCAAGGGCTGGACTAATTTGGCTTTGAGGTGACAGACATTTAAAGCGAAAATCTGTCTGCATGATCCTGACATTTTAAAAATTGCAAGTTAAAAGGAGGAAAAATAAAACTGTCCGTTTCGCTTTTGGCGTTGTCAATTGCAGCGATCGGGTTGATTCAGAGGCAAGAGCAGCCCCTTGCTCTCCTTAGCTCCAGTGTAAAACAACACATTGACAGCTTCCCAAGTGCGATCTCCCAATAAAGTCCGATCGTTTCCCCAGCAATTCAGACGCACGGGCTCTTCCTTTCGCTTCTCTCCCACACCATCCAGGGGATAAACCAATCCCCTTGGACAGCCTGCGCTGTGAAATATTTCACCAAATCTTTACCCATCAATTGATTTCGCCTCTCCCACCCAAGGCAGGCGTTGTTGATCTCCATTGCCTAGTCTTTTTTGTTTGGGGGGGAGGGGGGTTAAGCGGAATGAACCTGACCACGAACAAAAGCGACCGGGGTGGGTTTGTTTCTATCGTAAATAGCAGCAAGGTGATTTGGGAGACCCATACCTTTCCAGGTAAATCAGGAGAGATGCCAGTTAATGTTAATGAATCAGCACAAACCTGCCCAGCCTTCTCACTCCTCTCCAGAGAATGAGAGTTTCTTTCTCTTTTCGTTCCAATCGAAAACTGATTTAATTCTCGGGTTCTTCCCCCTGTCCCCCCCCCCCCCCCCCCCCCCCCCCCCCCCCATCTAGATTTTGAAACAGAAAACCACATGCGATCGTTAAAACAAAACACTGGGTAAATAGTCACCCACTGAGCCGAGCGTTTCCGATGGAGCTACCGGGTATTGTTCGCAGTTTAAACAGATCCCCATTAGCACAAAAGGAAATAGAATTGACAACAAACTTTGTAAATCTCTCCCTCCTTCCCTTTCCCTCGCTGGAGTATGTTGTTCTCGTTGGGACAAGGCTTACCTTGGGCTCGGGTGATTAAGTCTTCCCATTCATTCAACACATACACACACACACACCCTCATTTCCTACTTTTTCTTATGCTAACTCTCGCCATGATTAAGTGGTTAACACCTCCGAGAAAGGAGGAAATAATTTAAAAAAAAAAATCTGGAAAAGAAAAGTCCCTTTTATTTATAGTTTTCCTTTGTTATTTTACGTCTTTTTTTTATTTCTCTCTGCAACTAATCTAATAGATTAATCAATAGCCATTTCCCGATCTTCGGTTCGCAGCTGCTTCTGCTGTTGAGAGAAGAAAAAAAGGGGGGAAATTGCAAAAAAAACCACAGGAAAGTGACCCCCCCCCCTCAAATTGTTGCGCTTTTTTTTTCATGACGGGGTGGAAGCGATGGCGCTAATAATCACTGGCAACCGCTATCCCCTTGATCAGATCTGACTTCTCAGATTGGCCAGGTTAGAAAAATTGGTTGCGTTGTCATTAAAATAATAATAATTAAAAATGGACCTAACTTTATTTTGATTTATTTATTTGGAATGCTAAAATCTGCCTGGTTGCCCACTTCATCTAATCACACACCCTGAGCCGTGGTTTTAAAAATACTCCCTAGCAATCAGGTCACCCCAATGAAGTGCTGCTGCTATAACCTCCCTTCCCAGTACTAAGGATTTTGTTGGGTTGTTGGGTGGTGTTTTGGGGTTGTTGTTTTTTTGCACATCCTGGATCTGGTCCTATTTTGGAATCCCCTGGCTAGCGAGAAGGGAGGCTGCGCCCGGATCGCGCTTGGGTATAGTCTCAGGCTGAGGACACAGCTACTGTTGTCTCTTTGTTGACAATTCCGTGAAACAACTTGGGTTTTGGATGGCTTCACCGTGGGGCGCCTGACGTCAGGCGGTCACGTGGCCCCGCCTCCTAGTATATCTTTAACTGGAAAGTAATCTATCAGCCAGTCTTTAAAAAAGGGACTTTCAAAGTGGCCACTGAGTTCCTATAACGCCCTGGTTTCGGGCCCCCCCTCCCCTCTCTCAGCCTCCAGAAATACTTTTCCCTCCCTCCTTCCCCCCCTAAAAAAGGGAGGGAGGAAAGAGGGGCAGGAAAAAGAGAGAGGAAGTGTGTGTAGCTGTTGGGGAGGATTGAAGCGAGACACCCTTTGAGGGAAGAGGCCGAAAGAGATCTGACCTGAAGCAGCAGCAGCAGCAGCTCAGATGAGCAGGAGGAGAGTTTTGAGCGGATCCCAAGCGGCTCCCTGCTGGGAAGGGCAGCAGCAGCCCAGCAGCCAGAGGCATTTGGTTTGATTGCTCCTTTATGTCTAAGCTGGGCAAAGAAGCCGCTCAGACCAAGAGAGGAGTTGTAGGATGATCATCCCAGCTACCTGCTGATGGGCAGCACCGGCTAAGGAGTTTGGACTGTGTGTTGGGGGTGGGTGGGAGGGGAGGGAGGGGAAGCCTCCAGGCGCAGCGGAGTGGGAACCTGCAAGAGGAGTTTGCCTTGATCCCAAGCTGCTTGGCTGGAGGGAGCCTCGATCAGCCAGACCCCGCGCCAAGTACCTGCAAACTGCAGCAGACCGGCTCTGAGAGGAGTTTGCTGAGATCCCAGATGCCGGACGGAGAAGGCAACAAGCCCAGCAGATAGGGGCAGGAGGAGGGGGGAGGGGGGAGACTTTTCCCCCCCTTTTGCTGCGCCTCCAGATACCTGTGGGGGAAGAAGCAGCCGCCACCCAAGGAGTCCTGTGGGGAGGGGGGGGGAAGGGGGGGAGAGAGCTTGCTGCCTGCGATCCCAGGTGCCGTCTGGAGCAGCCACCAAACCCCAGCTCACCTCTCTCTTCCCCCCCCCCCTCTCCCTTCCTCACTTTTTCTCCACCCCACCCCTCTTACCCCCCTCTCCCTGCGCTGGGATGACCCTGTCAGGCAGCAGCAGCACCAGCAACATGTCCGGCCAGACTGTCCTGACGGCCGAAGATGTGGATATCGACGTGGTGGGAGAAGGAGACGAGGGGCTGGAAAGAGACAGCGATGGCGAGGCCGGCTGCAGCCCGCCACTGCTGCCGCCGCCGTCTGGGCTCCCCCAGTTGCCCTTGGAGGAAGCGGAGGAGGCGGGCAGCAGCAACGGGAGCCTGAGCCCACTGACCGAGGCGGCCCCTAGCGCTGGGGCGGCGGATCAGGCCGGGGGTAGCGGCAAGGAGGAAGGGGGCGTGCAGCAGCAGCAGCAGCAGCAGGCGGCGTCGGCGGCGTCCAGCAAGCCCAAGAACAGCCTGGTGAAGCCGCCCTACTCGTACATCGCGCTGATCACCATGGCCATCCTGCAGAGCCCGCAGAAGAAGCTGACGCTGAGCGGGATCTGCGAGTTCATCAGCAACCGCTTCCCCTACTACCGGGAGAAGTTCCCGGCCTGGCAGAACAGCATCCGCCACAACCTCTCGCTCAACGACTGCTTCGTCAAGATCCCCCGGGAGCCGGGCAACCCGGGCAAAGGGAACTACTGGACCCTGGACCCGCAGAGCGAGGACATGTTCGACAACGGGAGCTTCCTGCGCCGCAGGAAGCGCTTCAAGCGCCACCAGCAGGAGCATCTGCGCGAGCAGACGGCGCTCATGATGCAGAGCTTCGGCGCCTACAGCCTGGCGGCGGCCTCCCCCTACGGGCGCCACTACGGCTTGCACCCCGGCGCCTACCCGCACCCGGCGGCCGCCGCTGCCGCCGCCGCCGCCGCCGCTGCCCTCCAGTACCCCTACATCCCGCCGGTGGGGCCCATGCTGCCCCCGGCCGTGCCCCTGCTGCCTTCCAGCGAGCTGAGCCGCAAAGCCTTCAACTCCCAGCTCAGCCCCAGCCTCCAGCTCCAGCTCAACAGCCTCAGCGCCGCCGCCGCTGCCGCCGCCGCCGCCGGAGGGGGACCCGGCTCCATCATCAAATCCGAGCCCAGCAGCCGGCCCTCCTTCAGCATCGAGAACATCATCGGGGTGTCGGCGGCCAGCTCGGTGGGCGGCGGCGGGCAGACTTTCCTGCGGCCCCCGGTGACCGTGCAGTCCGCCCTCATGGCCCACCAGCCGCTCTCCCTCGCCCGCACCACGGCGGCCATCGCCCCCATCCTGAGCGTGCCCACGAACATTATCTCGGGACAGTTCCTCCAGCCCGCAGCCTCGGCGGCAGCCGTTCAAAGCAAGTGGCAGGCTCAATAATCATAACAGATCCCCACCTCTGCCCCTCCACCAGGACACACACACCCCACACCCCCACCCCAGTCATCCAGGGGAGCGGGGCTGCGCTTGATTTTGTATTCCTCTGTCTTTAGCCGCTCAAGAGACTTGCAAGAACTTTGATCAAAGAGATAGAAACAAAACCAACGAACGCTGGACTTTCCTTTTGGGGGTGGGAGGGGGGGGAACGAGAGAGGAAGAGAAATACCTGCACACACAAATTGTAGGATTCATTCAAGCAAAAAACCGCACCAAATTAATAACAATCAGAGCCCAACACACACACACACGCACACACGGAATGCTTTCTGTACAGGTAACCACAAAAAAAAATCCAAACCCCCTTTGTACATATTTGTATGAAAAACAAAAACAAAAATGATGGACTTTTCCTTTTGGGGTTTTTATTTTTTTAACAAAGGGCAAACGTAGGAAATGAGGCGTTCTGAACTTTCACTTTTTTTGAAGGTTCTTACCCTCCCAAACAGTTTTATTCGACACAGACAAAAGTATTTAAAAATCAAACAAAAAACAAGGGGGGAAAAGAAAATTTAAATATTCAAAACAAATCAATTTTGAACAAAAATAAAGAGGCGAACCTCTCCCCTCGTCATTCTATTATAGAAATCTGTTTATATATGAATGAATATATGTATTCTAAATGTTATTCCTTCGTGTTGTACACAAATTTGTAAATAAATTTTTAAAATGCTATTTCTTGTGTTTATTTTATAATTTTGCCTTATAAATTTAGCTGAACAATATAGGTGGCAAGATTTTACTTTTTTAAAATACCGTGAAACTAGCTTGCGGGGTTTTTTTTATCCAAAAGCTTTAATTCAAAATACCCTTGCAAAACGGTTGATAGGTATTAACTTACAAAGCTGCTATTTCAATATTCTAGGGAAAGGTAGCGACTAATTTAAGATCCGAGGTTGGTTTACTAAGCTGCCATCATAAACCACGGAGGTAACCAGTGCAAATAACGGGTTTATTCATTCTAAATTGTAGCTCAATTGTCCAACTGACAAGAAAGCGATTCCAATAGGATACAAAAATATGTTAAATTCTATTTAAATTAAGGTTGCGGAAGCAAAGGAAAGGTTGAAAATAAAACATTTCCTCACTGAGATTTTTAAAATCCTAAAAGAGGAAAAAGCTTCAAAGGTCTGAAAACCTATAAAAGGCGAATGAATTTAATTTTCTGCTCTCTATAGAATGCTTTCCCCACCCAGTTAGAGTAACCGAATTGATGATGTCCTCCTCACTGTGCTTCTGAATATTTACACTCCAATGAGTAATTTTTTCCCTTGCTGTTCTGAAAAATACAGTTGTTTTTTTTTTAAATGAAACCCTGTAGCATTCAAAAGCTGGTGGCTAGATTATTTGGGAAGGAATTAAAATGTTTGACCAGCCAATCTAACTGTAGGACTCTTTGATCCCTAACCAATTTAAATAAAATATTATATCATCCAACAGCTCAGCCTGTAATTTAAAATAAAGGAATCGGCCCCTGCATCGGGGAAATCTAATTATATATCAGTGCTCTTCGGTAGGAAGGACTTTTAATAGCGCAGATGCAAAAATATAAATTTCTGGGCATATTCGGGTTGAACTGAAGTGCAGAAATAATATTATAGAAGCCTTTCAATTTAAATCAAATGCTTCTATTTTATCAGCCTGGGGAGAAAATAGAGGAAAGACGGTAAGGAAGAAAAAAAAAAATAGTAATTTATATGCACGAGGAAAGATTGTCATTTCCTTCTGGGTTTGATTTTGTTTATTTTTTTCCTTCTTTTTCCTGTCTGCAAAAATGTTGAATCAATTTACCCGACCTGCTTTGAACGTCCCCCATGTGTGTGTCCCAGGCAAGGAAAAATCCCAGCGTACACTGGAATGGATGCAGGGGGAATGGGATGAGGGCAACTGACTCCTAAAGTCCTGGGTTTGTTGCTCTGCTAGGATCTACCTTCCGCCCAATTCGCTTTCCTGCTAGACCGTCAATATTATTCCATCCTAAGTAAACATGTATACCTCCGTGCGCGAATACCAAAATAAAACAAGCTGCCCGGCAGCGGGGGAGAACTTGAACTTTATAAATAAGGAGCTGATAATCATCTGACACTGAAAGAGAAAACAGGCACGTTAAGCAGGAGGGGGATTAGGTGTCAGTAAACTCATCCAGCCGGTCCCTAAATGGCCCCCCCCCCCCCTTTAATCTCTTTTTACAAGGAAAACTAAACGGATCTAAATTTGCCTGTGTGTTGCGGCTATAAAAGTCACAAGTTGTTTCACAGTTGTGTCTGGGCTAATCGGTTTTACACAAACAGCAAATGGTAGGGTGATTTGTGCAACACACACGCAAGAGGTCGGTCCTATATTTAGCTGATACCCCTGGGAAAAGAGAAAAGGAGCCGCTTCTTGAATGCGCTCGCAGGCCCCTTGCAAACTAAAGCTGCTGACCCAGGGCTTCTACATGGCATTGGATAACAGGGGGCTCATTCCAGACCTGATCTTTTGTTACTTATAAAATTACTCCCTCATATTTCCGTACATAGCAATAATAACTCGCGCGGGCCGCGAAGCAGCAACCTTTGGAGCTGCAAAGGGCTTCTGCCTGCTGTTGACTGGGGGCCAACTTTCTACCCAGGACTGGGGAGAGGGGAGACTTTTTCTTCCTGATTCTTTGAGTATTATGATTGTTTGTGCAAATCAAAGAAAGAAGAATCTAGTATTTGTGCCGGGTTTGCCCGGTGCTGGCCAGCCAGTCTGCCCTCCAATTATCCTGATTTGAGAAGGGGAGGCGCTGACCGCCAGCCACACACCTCTTACTCCGGAGTAGCCCCGTCGAATTTGCGTGGTCCGGAGTAAATGGTTTGTGGATCCCGGTCTGGATGAATAATTGCAGGACAGGAGGAAGCATTTTCGGCGCAGCGGGCAAGTGCGATTTTCAAAACCAACCAACCAAACAAAAGAGCGCAGGGGAAATCCTAGCGTCCTTTCCCAGCTGTTTGAAACAATAAGGTGCTTTAAATTAACAGACGATAAATTAATATTGAATCGCTAAGTGGATCGTCTCGATTCTCTAGTAAATGAGGGATGCGTTTATTTTTATGGCATTTAGCTGGCTTGTCCTGATGAAGACAGTTGTGAAGCTATTGTGTAGAGAGGGTTTTGTTGTTGTTGTTTAAAGGTGTGATTTAGCATACATACTCTGTCTCCCACTAGACTCGCCAGACCCTATCCTGCAAAACAGGTGCCAAATTTGCTGCTGTCCCGTACCCCAATATGGAACGGGCAGAACAATATTCCTGAGCGCAAAACTCATCGGCGCCGAAAAGCAAGGCGAGGAGGATCATTAATTTAAACACAAAGGTTATTGGAAACGCCAGCAAAACAAACCGAGAGGCAGGTGAAGTCTCACTTTGGCAGGCTCTGTCTCAGCTGGTCACGGAGTTGCAGTAGCGGAATCCGACCTGTAGGGGGCGTTAGGCTTTGGAGCGTGTTTCCCAGATCCCGGGAGCAGCTCCAGCAGCTAGTTCCCTCGGCTTCTTGGCCAGGGATCCAGAGATGGGTACCCCGAGGAAAGGACTGTGCGAGATGCCGTGAAGAGGTGGAGGGGGGTTATAGGTGGGGGAGTAAGGGGGTCAGTTAGTGCTGACCATAACTGATAATGCTACATTTTGGGTGGCGATAGATAGATAGATAGATAGATAGTTAGATAGCTAGTGTGGAACAATCATATACACACACTGGTACTATTAGACACACACAGTGACACTTTACACACACAATTGAGCTATTACTACGCACACCTTGTGCAACTATTAGACCACACACACACACACACACACACACACTGATTGGAACTATAACTATTGGACACACAGTGAAACCATTACACACACGCACAGACTGTGGCACTATTAGATATACACAGTTGTCTATTTATTACATACACACTCACCTGCACACACAGATTGTGGAACCATTGGACACACAGTGGAATTCTCTCTCTCTCTCTCTCTCTCTCTCTCTCTCTCTCTCTCNATTGTGGAACCATTGGACACACAGTGGAATTCTCTCTCTCTCTCTCTCTCTCTCTCTCTCTCTCTCTCTCACACACACACACACACACACACTGTGAAACTATTAGACACACCGACACAGCAGAGCCTTTATAGACACACAAATATAATCAACTGTATCTATAAGCCCTTTGTCATCCAACTCCCAGGGAAGCCAACATTCCCATTGACTTCAATGTGAGCAGGATCAGGCCCTTCCCTCGACACCCCTCCCCCCCCACTTTTTCTTGGGGTTTGAAAGAGAGGGGGCATCTGGGGATGTGGGTGCAAAAAGGGAGGGAATAAACAATGTCTCTCCCCTTCAGTGGAAACAATAGTTCAGGGGTGGCAAATCTCTGACCGCCCGATCGTTTTAGGGGAGTCCGGCTTTATCTTGGAATCTGAGGACTAGGAAAGGGAAAGGCTCGCACAGCCCCACCTAGCCCCTCTGGCTGCGCCATTGGCTGCGGGGGGGTGGGGGGCATCGCCTCTCGTGCCCAGACCTACAGCAGTCACCGGGCAGGCATGTCCCACGCCTGGCCCGAGTTCGCTAGAGCCTCTTTGGCTCTTCACCCGAAGGGCAGGCACGAGAGGGAAGGGCCAGGAGGTGGAGTCGGGCTTGAGCCGGCAATGGGGACACGGGCAGCGCAGACCCAGGGAAAGTTCCTCCGTCCCGGTCGGGCTGAGTGAGCCCGAGAGGAGCAGAGCAGCGCAGAGGAGCCCAGAAAAGCCGGACGAGACCCCCCAGGAAGGATTTATCTAGGAAGGGGAACGATCTGACACTCAGTCTATCCCCCGCATTGAAACACCCACGCGGGAACTCAGGAGGTAGTTCATGCGGAGGCCCGGGCTAGGGTGTCAACTTTGATTCTTAAGCAGCAAAGATTCTTTCTTTCTTTCTTTCCCTCCCTCCCCAAACAGAGTTGAAATTAAGCAAATCCCTGACCTCGGGCATCTCATTCCCTTTCCTAGCCCCCTCCCTTTGCTCCCATTTCCATTAACACCAGTTCCATTCCCTCATCTTCCCCCCCCCCCCAGATCCCCACGTGTCAGTGCTTGGGGGGCGGGGCATGTAAGAGGCAGTAGATGTGCCCACCCATCAGCACTAGACTAGGGCTGATTCTGGGAGCCCATTGGGCGTCTTGGCTGGAATTGACTCTCTCCTGGCAGGAGAGACAGGAGGGCACTGCTGCCCCAGAACCCAGGCTGTTGGGGCACAGCTGGTGCTGGCTGTTGTATGGGCAAGAGGCAGAACTCCTGGACTCAGTCTGGGGTGGGCAAGTCAGGCAGCAGGATCTGGTGGCAAGAGAGGGGATCCAGAAAGGAGACACCCACTCCTTCCCCAAAGGAAGGGCCTGCCGGGCAGTTCTCATGGGGAGGGGCCCTTTAGCCTGAGCCACCCAGGCTGCCCCATGTACTGGAAGGGCCTCCCCAGCATTTCATCCATCAGATCAGGCTCCGCTTGTCTCTGGGGAGCACCCCAGTTCTGTTGGGCTTTGGCAGGGAGAGAAGAGGCTACTTTTCCAACCTAGTCCTCTTTGCCTCATCCCAGCCCCCTGGCAGACTCTAGGATGAATAAATGTCCTGTATCTTTTTCAGTCTCTTTTTTTGAAAGGAGTGACAGTAGCCCCCACCCCAACTGAGCTACCCACATCATGGAAGGGAAAGTGAAATGGGAACTGACTCCCAGTGTGGAACTAGGGTGGCCGGATTTGCAAATTTTAGGGGACACTTATGAGAAATACAAGTTACAGGGCTACACTGTAGCCAATGCAGCCCTGCAACCTGTATTTCTCATACATTTCCTCTAAGATTTGCAAATCCAGCCACCCTATTTGGAGCAGAAGCTAAATAGAGATTTCACATCTGGCCAAATACCACCACCTCCCAGGCCTAACTATCTAACCCCCATCAATCGCTGCCTGGGATCTCACTCAGCTCTGGCCTAGCCTAGTCTAGGCTCTCTTAGCTAGGAGGGGCCTCCACAGCCACCCATCCCATCCCCCAACAAGGCTGGCGCAGGATGAAAATAATATTCAGCCCCCACCCCCACAAGCCATGTCCCTTTAGCAATTGGCATTTGGATGCTTGTCCAGCAGTCCACCCGTCACAGCTATCCTAGAAACCCTGGGAGACTTGTCGCCACCATGAACCCCAGGAGCGGGTGGCAGGCCCTCACAGGAGTGGCAGTTGTGCTGTTGGGGCTCTCAGGATCAGCTGTGATCAGGTGACAGGGCAGTACTTCCTGTGGGGGCCCCCAAATTGCAGGGCCAGGGCAACTGTCCCTATTGTCCCTACGCCAGGCTGGCCCTGACTGGCAGTGGCACATTAACCACATCACCCCCTTACCAGCATGTAATGCAGACCTGGGACCCCAAGTGTGGCATGTATGCACATCTGAGCCTTTTCTTACACTGCAAGGGCAAAGATGGAAATTGGATCATGGGAGTCATCATAACGGGTTCTTACCTCCTTAACAAGAGGTCAAAGCCCAATCACACAAAGGGAGAGGAAACCTGGCCCAAGAAGTGAATGAGATGCCTAGTTAGGGGTCTCTGGCAATTGTTATTGATATATCACTCTCACAGTTCAAAGTTCTTTACATTCCTTATCTTAGTTCACCTTCAAAACAGGCCAGTCAGGTAGGTCAATCGTTATCCCATTTGAGGAACAGAAGCGGAGAGATTCTGAAGCTGCATTCACACAAGACGGTGAACTGAGCAGAAAACACTTCCCCTGCCTTAATGTTGATTATGTGAAAGATTTATGATGGGAGACACACCAGCTGTAATGTGGAGAAGCACTAAAAGTTAATTCAAAAAAGTAAGGGTTGACCATCAGGCTAAATCCCTCAGCCGCAGTTCCCTTAATGTGTGAATGGATTAATTCGCGTATCAGCCAGCCTTAATTGCTGTGGAGGAAAACAGAGGTGATTTCCTCCCTCAGGAGATGACTCCGTACTGCATGCCAAATGGGGACAATGTATTGCTGATAGAAAAACAAACAAACAAAAAATGCCTAATAGTGGAACTCCTATTATCTGCCATGGCACTACCACAGTACATTTTAAAGGAGAAGGGAACTTTTGAAGCAGGGGAGGGAAACATGCGAACAGTTAAAATGCAGAAATGCAAACTTCTGCATCAAATAATACACCAGGGAGAAGAATCTTTTTTCTTGGCTTCTTGGCCAGGGATCCAGAGATGGGTACCCCGAGGAAAGGACTGTGCGAGATGCCGTGAAGAGAATCTGTGTTCTCTTGTGCAAACAGGGCCTGAGTGACTTGCCAAGGCCATCTAGTGAGTTTATAGCTAAGACTGGATTTGAACCAACATCTTATTTGATACTGAAAGTTCAACATCTTATCCACCAGGCCATAGGCATGGCTTTGAGCTAAAATTTGGGGCGTGTGTGTTACTGACTCACTTAAATCCCACTCCCATAACCTTGGAATTACGGTGGGGCGGGGAGAAATTTGTGGTGGACACATCCTCCTACTAGAATTACTCCCATACACCAGACTACATTGACAATCAAGTTTTTGTGCCTCATCATTTCCTGGCGGTACTAAGGAACCACTGGTCTCTTGGGAGAATCTAGCAAGGATTATGCCTGGTTGAGTATGTGTGAATTTACTTAGTATTTATTCTTGTCCGTATGCAAGGGATTTTCTTCTAAATGAAGGTGGGGTGTTTAAGCTGTAAAATAAATCATGGCTTGTGTGAGGCTTGGGCTGTGCATATTATATTACATGCTGCACAAAGAGCAGTGAGTAACAATTCATTGAATTCCCATGGCAGAAGCAAGAGATTGTGGTCCTCATACAAGGTCCTAGGTAAGGAGGACAAGACCAGTAACTCTATGAGCACTCACCCAGATGTGGACCTCCTGATGACAGATCACAAGGCCAATTGTCTTTTGTACAGTATCCACTAACTGTGCACTCCAAAAATAACCTGTCCAGTGTTCAGTGGTAACATTTTCCTTCTCTGAATATATTCAAGGAACCAGTCTTTATTTTTTATTTTTTTCACATTCTGGGACTGACGGTAAAAACAGATGTACGGTCGGCAGGACTGCTCCCTGACCCTCCCTGGGCGGAAAATCATGAGCAACATGGCCCAGGTCAGGTTGGGGCACGGAACTGATGCGCCCATGGCTGGGAAGCCGTCTCGCCGCCTGCATGAGCCAGGTAGGTCCAGGAGCACAACAAACGTGGGTGGCTGGCCGCACCCTGGTCTCAGTGCCCCGCCCCCACCAGGATGGACAGCCATAGTGGCCAAGGAGGCACAGCCATGGTGGCTGACTATGGTGGCTCCCGGCCTGAGGTGGGTATGGCATGCCACAACAGACATGCTAGGCAATTGTGGCCCGCTTTGCCCTGCATGGGCGGCCCTTAGACTGGGCTGTGACCTCAGAGATTTGCTAAGGTCACAGCCTGGGCTAGGCGCAACACACCCTAGGGCAATCCCGGGCCAACATCTAGCGGTGTGTGTTTACAAGTGCTGCCAGGTCCCGCGCCACAGCAAGCCAAGATCACATCTATTTTTACCCTGAGAGAACAGTACCATGTGAAAAGGGAGTCATCTTTGAGTAAAGGGGCATCCATCAAAGTCAATGGGAGTTTGAACGGATGGAGAATTACATCTTAAGACAGGCAAAGAGATGGGGAAGTGACCCCTTTTATTTGCTTAGGACTGAGGTCTTTTAGTATCTTCTGGCTGAAATGCTCTGTCCACAAGTACTGTAACGAATATAGTATATTCATCGGTGGTTAATATTATCCACCATTCTGGATAGTTTGGTGGTTATTCAGCCATAAACCAATTACCATGATGGCTAACTGACAAACTGAATAATACTGCAATAGTTAACCCGTTTACCACATTATAGTATGACCATGTGATGCTGGGGCATCGCGAGGTTGGAACAAGTCCTGGTGCAGAAATAAAGAAACAAAACTGAATACCTCAGAGTGCTCTTGGCCATTCTAAAATTGATCACCATGGTTTTAAATTCTAATCAGCCACAGGTAATGGGGTGGAAGCGCTAGCGTCAGTAAAGGATTGCCAGTTAATTAGAACTGGGAAAAGCTGACCCCAAAATACAGAGAATTTTGGTGTGAAATTTCATGCACATTTTGAATTTTCTTTGGTGCTTTTTCGCACTGTAGGAGCAGGGGCCTGGATTTGAGTCTTGAAACTGGGCCCAGAGCACTCTTGGTATGTCCCTGAGACACAGACACTGCATAACAACCTACTGGCTTTACTCACAACGGTTAATCCCCTTGGGGAACAATCCTGGCTCAATGGAAGTCAAAGAGATGGAGTTTTGTCATCAACTTCAGCTGGGTCCGTTTTAGAGAGAGATTGGTACAAGAAGGGCCACCAACCCCATACTTGTTAGGGGTTGTAATAGCATCTGCTAAGCTCCCGAGAGTGCAACCATTTGAAAACAATGCAATGGGGCTTCCTGTTTCCAGAATTGTTCATGAGGCAGAGTAAACACAGGGCTGAGATGATCTCAGACTGAGGAGAGCTTTTCAAGACATATGCAGAGGCACATACACCTGTCTCCCATTGTTGTCAATCATGGATGGATGGCAATATATATATAGAGATGGATGGGTAGCTAAATAGGTAATAGATAATTAGGTATTTCTTCTGTCATTTTGTAGCTCATATTATTTAAAATGTTTGATATTGATGTTATTAAAATAGTATTGATTGAAACAATCGGATTTTTCTTGTCCGTTAAAGCCATCACAAAAGCCACATGGACTAAAGTAAGAGACCATGTGATATGTGCTCTCTTGCACATACCATCTGCCCATCAAGTTCAATCAACTACAGTGCGCAGAGAGGTATTTTTGGCAGCTGCCCCACAGTTATGGAACTCCTTCCCCTTGGGGGGATCATCCGAGCCCAAACTTGCTCATCTTCCAGGGGCACCATATGACTTTCTTGTTTGGCCAGACATTTGGCAGGCAGGGGTATGATTGGGGTGTTGTGGGTATTTTGCATTGTTCTTATTTGGGTATTTTAATATTTGGATTATATTTCGTGTACTGCTATAGGTGTATTTATGTGTTGTAACCCACTCTGAGCCTTGAGGGATTGGGCAGAATGAGTCAAATGATTATGATTTATATCATACTTTACAATCTTTATCTAGTTCATCCTCACAACAGCCCAGAGAGTTAGGCCATTATTATTGTCGCAGCCCCTGCATGTGGGGTATCAGGATTTAGGGGTTTCAGGACAGAGCCATGACCAGCCAAGAGAAACCAGGAGACAAGAGAAGGGGGAAAGGGAAGTAGACCAGAGGCAACAGCAACGGGCCCAGGGGACAAACCTGGACATAAAGAACTAGAGTCACAAGGGAGCAGATAGGGGGAGGTTAGGGAAATGGATGAAGGAAGAATGAGGTTTTTGGGGGGCAGCAAGGGGACTAAGAATAAAGGAAGGGAGGAAGGGAAAGTCCTCAGCTATTCTCCACGGTCAAGGGAAGCAAACCTCCTAGTGGATCATCTATGATCTCAGGGAGAGAATATGACTCATCATCGAGATTCTTAGGGGAAAAAAGAAGCACAACCAGGATACAGGAACAAGGGACTGACTGAGCGGATGGGAATCAGAACAAGGGACTGAAACACAAGGGAGTGAGGATAGTAGAGTCTAGGGAGTCATGAGAACTGGAAACAAGGACTAAGAAGACTAGAACCTAAGGAAAGCTGGATCTAGAGCACAAGGGAGGAAGGGAACAGAAAGACAAGCTCAAGACACATGGGGAGAAGTTGAATGGACGTTTTCCTGCCGGTACCAGCATGGCTTTTATATGCTAGCTGGTACCCACTCAGGAAGCTGGGAGGCAGGACTGGAGCACACAGAAAACACCTGGGAAGGGTGTGGTTCAGGCAAGGGCTGGAAGATCTAATCTGAACCACTTTGCTTCCCTCTCTTGATGGAGGCATCCCTTTTCTTTCTCCTTCCCAAGTCACTGGGAGTTTTGTCTAAGGCTTTAAGGGAGCAGACGCTGCCACTATGAATTTTAAGATAATTGAATGGGCGCAGATATAGTGAGCTCTGAAAACGGTGTGCAAGAATCGCTTCCTCAAATGCTGGCTTCACTTAGAAGATATGCAGTTCACTGTATACTTAGTAAACAGAAAGCTGTGTTGGTTCAGTCAGAGATTGTGGATGCTTTAACAGATCACATTTATTTTTTGGAGAAGCTTATTTATTTACATTTCTGTTCCATCCATTCCCTCGAGACTCAGAGCAGGTTACAATGCATAAAAATAAATAATAAACAAATAAACAAAAAAACACAAAATAAACCCCAATAATAAAATACCCCAATAAAAGGGGGAAAAAATCCTCCAGATGAAATCCCCTAACCCACAACACCTGAGCCTCGGAGGCTGCGGTTGTGATGTTTGCCTCATGCTGCCGCCGGTGCTTGCTTTGTCTTGTACCGCCTGCTGGGTGGGTCCCATGCGTACTGCGTGCTGCAGGCGCTTTCGCTCAGTCTCCGCCCGGTCACGCTGTAGCAGGACAGGATTTGTCTCAACCACCCCAAGCTTGGGCCCTGGGACAAATGTCCCTCTTGTCCCTTTGATAGCTATGCTCCTGCACCAAGAAGATGGCAAGAAACTGTTCTTCACGGCGACAGAGGGCAAGGTAAAAAATAATGGGCTCAAGTTACAGGAAGGAAGATTAAATAGCAGGAAAAACTTCCTAACAATAAGAGCCATGTGGCAATGGAATAAGTTGTCTAGGGAGGTTTGTAGGCTCTCCATGATTGGAAGCTTTCAAAAAGAGGTTGGACAGCCATCTGTCAGAGATGTTGTACTGTAGTCATCCAGACCGGCATCCAAGCAGGTTGGACTAGGTGACCCTCAAGATCCCTTCCAACTTTATGATTCTGTCATTCTAGGTCAAACCTCACACTGTCCAGTCCAAAGCAGCTAACCTCCCATAGCTATTTGGCCCCACAGAAAGAGGACGGTAATGTGGATGACGACTCCGCTGCTTTGGTGGGTTAGCACAGAGCTAACAGCTTTGCTTCGCCACAGTTTGTGAACAGACTGATCTTCATAATCTGATCCCAACATCTGTTAATGGAACAATCTCGGTCTTGTCTATAACTGGCTAATTATGAACAATCTGTATTTTTGTTCTTGAGGGACAACACTTCCATTCAAAGGGATTTTTTTTTATGGCATTAGGTTTTTACTAGCCCTAAAGCATGGAGCGTTATGTACTTCAAAGGCACAGAGCAGGGGTATTACTTCCACAGAAAGTATGTCAGTGAATGTTCAATGTAGCAGGTAGAGATGAACTTAGCACGTCTCTTCTCGACTGAACTGGGAACAGACTCTCCAGCCATAAAATGCACTTAACAGTCTATTTAATAGTTTCGAGGTCCTTGGAAATGCAATATCCATGCTAATCTCACCTTTTTCTAAATCAGAAATGAAAAATAGGTCAGTGAGGTACAGCCTTCCCCCGTCCACTTCAGATGTGACAGTTAATCTGTTAGACGCCTAAAGTAAACTCAGTTCCTTTGGGGTTTGGTAAGGAAGCTGGAGGGAGATCACAAAATGGGAGATGGAGAGGTGTCTCTGGGATTTAAGCTTCAGTGAAAGCCCTTGCTTTCAAACTCAGGGACAGAGGAAAGTCTTCCAGTTTGTCATCTCTGAGAGATGTGCATCTAGGAAACTTCCTCCCAAATGTGCTTTCTGCCACAAAGGCACTGGAGCATCCTTCATCTGGAAGCAGCAAAGAGAGCTCTCCAGTCCAGGAGAAGCGCTTGCTTCCAAAGGAAGCCCAGGTTCTCCAAGCACCTGGGAGGTCTCTCTTTGACCTGAGCATCACAGAGAAACAAAACAGCTGGGCTGCAACACCCAGCACTTTACTAATACTTCCTAGCAAAATATACCCTTTGCCTTCAGCATTGTCATTTTCATAGTTGTCTCTCTGACTCTTGCTTTCAGAATTGTTTTAATTTTACACCCCCTTCTCCCCACCCCCAAAATCAGCCTTTAAAATCAAACAATCATGTCTTTGGAAGAGCTCATTGTTTTTATAAAGGACAACCATCCCTCTGTAAAATTAGATCATAACAGGACAATAATACGAGAAAAGTTGAAAGGCAAGAATGTCAGTGCTAGAGTTCCCAATATTATCCTGCTTTCTGAGGGATCCAGCCAGCACTTCATTTCTTCCATCCTCCAATGGTGTCTGCTAGTGTTGCAGATCTACGGAAGGGTCAGATTGGGAGCCCCCAAAGGAATTCCACTCCCTCCCGAACTAAGGGTCTAGTTCAGAGGTGGGAAATGTTGTCCCTTTCAGAGGCCACTTGGAAAATTAGTACAAGCTCTGAGGGCTGCACGGAAGTTGGGGGGAACGAGTGCTCAGGAAGAGGAGGGTCCAGATCATGGATCCATGCCATGGATCTGTTCCCTATCCTTGTGTTCACGCTCTGATACCTGCGCCCTTACACAGAGTTCACTTTTTCAGCACTTGGGGGTAGGAACTGGATCCAAAGGCAAGATCCAGGAACTGGAAAGGGGCCAAATAAAAAACTAGTTGTGGGCTGAATTTGACCCCCTGATCTGAGGTTCCCCACCCCTGTGCTAGATCCTAGGGCAGCTAGAAAGTAACTTTGTGCTGTTACAGCTTTCCCAAAACCAATTCCCTTCTGCTTGTTATCATTCTGAATGCGTTCTGATCTACATTTAATAAAATAATAACATAAATAATAATAATCTTTATTTTTACATAGCACCCCCCTGTAGCACTCAGAGTGCTTTACAAATATCACAAATTTTCTCTTGCGATATTTGGAGTTGGATTGGTACTATGATGAAGCCCCAATCCTGAACAGATTTATTAATTAGTAAATCCCATGAATTGAATGTTAATCAATTAATTAATTATATAGCACCATCAGCAATGTACCTGGTGCTGTACAGTCGTAATTAGAAACAGGTCCCTGCCCCCATGGGCTTACGATCTAAGAAAGACAAGTGAGAGGGGAACATAGGGAGAGATAAGGACACATTCAAGTTGAGAAGTCTCAGGTTCATATATTTATTTATTATATCTATTTATATCCTGCACCCTCCTGCTAATTGCAACTCGGGGCGGCTAACAATATAAAAAATTAAAATACAAAAATACAAATATAATAAATATACATTAACTATAAAACACTATAAAATCCATATGGTGGAACACCAAAAATACAGAGAGAAACCCCACCTCCCTAACCCACAACCCCCCACCCATCTCCCTCATCAAAAGCCTGGCAGAACAGCCAGGTCTTACGTTGCTGTTGAAAGGAGGAGAGGTCTGGGGCCACACGAACCTCTGCCAGGAGGAAGTTCCACAGCCTTAGTGAGGCCACCAAAAAACACCCTCTCCATAGTCGCCCCCTGATGTACTTGGGGGATTTTGAGAAAGGCGCTCCCAGTTGACTGCAGGGGTTGATCCAGATCCCGGGGAGTGAGGCAGTCCCACAGATAGGCAGGGCTCAGGCCGTATAGGGCTTTATAGGTAAGCACCAACACCTTGAATTGGGTCTAGAAGACTATAGGTAGGCAGTGCAAAGAACGGAGCACAGGTGTAAAATGCTCACGGTGGCCCATCTCCGTAAGGAGGCGGGCCACTGCGTTCTGCACCAGCTGCAGCTTTGAACCGTTACCATGGGTGACCCCACATAGAGCGTGGTACAATAGTCTAATCTTGAGGTGATGAAAGCATGGATGATGGTGGCCAGGTCAGAATTTGAGACGTATAGCTGAAGCCGCTGCCCCAGATGTAACTGGTGGAATGTGCTCCTCACCACAGCCCCAACCTGGACATCCAGGCGGAGCTGTGAATCAAGGAGCACTCCCAGACGATGAACCTGAGGGACCAGTGAAGGATGAACCCCATCAATGATGGGGGACATCAACCCAACCGCCCTCCCCACTAACATCACCTCCGTCTTGTGAGGGTGAGCCATCAGCTTCAGATGGCTCACCCTCATCCAGTCCCCCAGCCGCCAAACACCAAGACTGCTGGGCCTGGGTCAGATGAAAAGGAGAGGCAGAGTTGGATGTCATCAGCATATTGATGACACTGAACGTCAAACCCTCTCACGACCTCACTGAGTGGCTGCATATACACGTTGAACAGGAGAGGGTACAGAATAGACCCTTGTGGAACTCCACACGAGAGGTCCCGGGGAGATGACGAACAATCCCCCAGCACCACTCACTGAGTTCTCCCAGCCAGGAAGGAACGGAACCATTCCACCCTGGCTCGGTCTGGCAAGTGTGTCTCCAACATCTCGTGATCAACGGTGTCAAAGGCAGCCAACAGATCTAACAGAATCTGAAGGGTTGATTGATCCTGATCCAATTCACGGCAGAGGTCATTGACCAAAGCCACAAGCATAGTCTCAGTGCCATAACCTGAATGAAAGCCAGACTGCGAGGGATCCAGAAAACCGGTGTGGTCCAGATGTTTCTGCAGCTGCTGAGCCACAACTCATTCAATAACCTTCCCTAAAAAGGCAAGGTTAGAGACAGGCCAATAACTGGTAAGGGAGTCAATATCAAGTGATAGTTTCTTGAGCAGAGGCCGCACCACTGCTTCCTTGAGGCAGCTTGGCACTCTGTCCTCCTGAAGGGAGGCATTGACCACCCCCAACAGCAACAGCCCTAGCGTCTCCTGGCTGGCCTTAACCAGCCAGGACAGGCACTGGTCCAGTTCACAAGAGATGGCTCTGACAGCCCCCAGAACTAGGGATGGGACACCGGGGAGACTACCGGATACCGGATTTATCGGTATCGGATCTCCACGGTATCGGCATAATGAATTTTTAACACTGGCCGCTTTACCGTTTTTTTTACATTGCAGCCATTTACTTAAAAAAACCCTGGTAAAGTGAGCAATGTTAAAAACCCGGTATGCCAATACTGGTGATTATCGGATTAATCCGATATACCTGATGCCCACCCCTACCCAGAACATTCCCCACATCGGTGGGCAACACCCACTGAAACTGATCCCACAAAACCTGACAGGACAGGGCTTCCATAACCTCTGGTTCTCCTATTGTATTAAGTGTGGCGTGAAAATCATGGTGAATCCGAGCAATTGTATCTACA
The DNA here is from genome assembly GCA_003113815.1 of Sphenodon punctatus. NCBI lineage: Eukaryota > Metazoa > Chordata > Lepidosauria > Sphenodontia > Sphenodontidae > Sphenodon > Sphenodon punctatus. The sequence goes on from QEPC01013865.1 coordinate 22,824,384, forward strand.
GAGTAATCAACAAACATGTCACAGTGGGCAGTGGAAAATTCCAGTTCCAGGTGGAACTTAATTCCATGTGCAATTAAGTCACATGTTTGACTTAGTTACAGAGGAGGAGGAGACACTGGGTGTTAACAAACAGAATGTTAACCCACACCAGGTGGGTGTCCTCCTGTCCGTTTATTAGGTGTTTGCCTCCACCAGCCATGTGGCCACCACCTGCACCCTCAGTCCACACTCACAGGGGGGTCTCAGAGAATGCAGAGCCCGCTGGGCAGTCAAATGCGGACTAGGTTGCGTGCAGCACATCTGCATGTACAGGTCCACCAGCACCATAGAGTAGCGGGAAAAAACCCTAGAGCATCTGAGGAGCCACCGCTTCCTGCCCCCCTCTCTGCTCTACCTCTCATTGGCGCTGCAAGTGGGGGCTATCCACAAATGCATGAAATGCTGACAGGGGGCTTCCCATTTATTAGGCTGGACACGCTAAATATGTGAGCGGGGGCTGCACAGACTGAAACCTGGATTCCAGTGGACTATCGTCTTGCTTGTTCACATCCAGTGATAGGACAGCATCAGTGAGCAATCTGAGGGGGTGGAGTGAGTTCCCAGGAAGGCCTTATGCAAGAGGGAGGTTTAGGATTGGAGCACTGGGTTTTCGTTATACAGAGCAAATGGAGAGCAAGCTTGTAGGAATGTGAAGGGTTAGCAGAACCAGTCTCTCCGATGGTCGTTATTATACTCGTGCTAAGGGCTAACTTCAAGCTCCCCTTGTCTCCTGCCGCCTCCCTACAATGTGTCGAAAACACCTTTTCCAGTCATTGATCTGGTCAAAGTCACTGCAGAAATGCTAGTGACAGAGGTTCAGTTTCAGCCCATGTGGCCCAGGCAAGTGTTTAGAAAGCATTCGACAGAGAGCCTTCCTGAAGAAGGGAATCATTTCATGAGAGGAGGCTAATTGAAATAATGCATTTGATCTTAGAGCAGAGAGTGTGTCTCCCCCACAGAGATAGGACGGCTTTGCCTTGCAATTTCCTACCTTGATGGGTGGGTTATAGGCGGGGAGGTGCTTGTCTAAAAACACCCTTGGTACTCGGCTAGGTAGTAGTCCTTTGAAATAGGAATAATAATAGGGTAGTACCTAAGGTGTTTTTAGACAAGCAGCTCCCCACCAATCATTCATGGGTGTTTTTAAATAAGCAAGGTGGGCAGAGGGGTCCGTGGCCACTGAGTGGCACAGCTGTGGGGCGCCCATGCACGTGACGTGTGCGGGGAGTGCTTCACGCAGGCAGCTCCCTGCACGGTTACCCCCAGCCCAGGGGCGGATTGGGAAATCAAAGTGGCCCGGGAAAATATAGTGTTAGTAGCCCGCCGGAAACGGGCTAAGGGGGCATGGCTTGGGGGCGTGGCTTGGGGTGGGCAGAGTGTACCAGATTTGGGGCCTATCGGAGCTGAGTCCCCAGACTCAGATCCTCAGCAGCCTGGCAGGGGTGAGCAGGAGGTTATGGGGGGATGGCAGGGGGGAGACTGCCACTGGTGGGGGTACTGGCCCTCATTTCAGTGCTCTGGCTCCCCAAATCACTCCGTTTCAGTGCTCAGTGGCCC
>QEPC01013865.1:22834781-22851156 GCA_003113815.1 Sphenodon punctatus
TGTTAGACACAGACACTTCTTCATAAAGATAAGAAGTCAGTTTATTGATTACATAAGCAAGATTGTTGATACAGAGTGGTTACTAGAAATCAAAGGTAAATATAACGCATTCCTAACCTATATTGGTTGAGTTCCTAAATAAGAATCTTACCCTACAAAGGTTGCTAGAAAGCAAAGTCCTCTCTCTCAGTCCATGGTTCAGCTCAGCCCTCCTGGCTGCAAGATGGTGAGTTCCCGATAGTCCCTCTCCCCTCTGGGGTACAACTCCTTATACCCCCAGGAGGAAACTCCTTGTATCTTCTTGAGGCTTCTAGAATTCCTTTTGTTCTCTTTATCAGTTTTTCTGTGTCTCTTGCACGTAGGCAATGGCTGCCTGCATTAGCATATTAAATGTCTCTGGCCATCCGTCTGGGGCGAATCAACAAACTGTCTTTCCATTTCCTGGAGCTTGGTCAAGTGTCACAGTCCTGATTTGGGTTTTACAGTTCTCAATTGTAACATTACATACATGTTGAACCTTTTGTTTTACATATTTACTAGACTTGTAGTCTACATGTAGGCCAGTATCACACGTGTTTGACCCTATGTTCCTCCGTAACAGTAAGCATGACATTTCAAAAGACTACGAGGTCATCAAGTGAGCAACCATCAAGATTGGGGGGCATTTCCCCAAGATCATTCCGGAACCTTACCGGTTCCATAAGTCTCCGAGGGCGAACCAACCGAAATGAGTGACAGTTGCTGTATTCTTCTTTGGTTAAAAGGCAGGTGCAAGATAACCTAGCTTACTGCATGCTGACTATATACTGACTGCCTATTACATGGTCAAACGTAACACTTGGGATGGGCTTTTCTGGATGTGATAGTGGCTGCTCTTGCATACTGGTTAGACTCATGGAATGGATCTTTAAAAAAACACTACATTCTCCTTCCCTCTGTTGTGTCCCAGTGTAATTGGTTAATCAGAAATAGATGATGCTATTTCCTTGGTTGAAAATAGGCAGGCAACTTTATTCTGTTCCCAGCTCAAATATAGCTTAACTAACCTTCCCTTTCTCCAGAATCCCTCCTCCATGCCCTATGCAAAACCTGTAGATGTGCCACTAACAAAAAGGCACTACACACATATTGGCTAGGATAGCAAAGGCAAAAAGGCACTATACACACTGGCAAGAATCCAGGAGTAGATCCCTGAGATACTACCCCCTCCCCCTGGAAAAGTAATTTCAATACTCCTCCTGCTCCTTATAAGAAAGGAGCTCCTTCTAAGAAAGCTGTTTGGAATTCAAGACCGTGCTGATTTTCTGCAAAATATCTAGTGCTAGTTTTGGCAATGGTACCAGAATTTATATTGCAATAAATACCAATTCTCCTCTAATTTCAGTAACCTTTATGTTTCTTCAGACCAGTATGTAATTCCTTTTCACATTTCCTAATTTACTAGCTCTTTTAAGCTAGGGTATACGTGTCTGACTTTATTTATTTTGGTATTTTAGTGCTGGATGGTATATCCTCTAGAGCCTAGGTTCTCAAACCTAGGGGGCACGGAAGGTGTTTCAGGGGAGGGGCTGAGGACCCCAGCTGGCAACACCCAGTGGGTGTTTTCAAATGAGATGGTACCCCGCATGACCATCCAGGAGCCACGGATCCAGCTGCCTGTCTGAAGGTGGAGTGCCCAGATGCATGCTTCCATGAGCTGCGGAGCATCCACACATGGCCATGCACATATAGAGCACTGCTGGGAAATCCGGAGGGCTCTATGTGGGGCAGGTCAAATGTACGGTGGCCGCTTCTGTGGCTGGGATAGCCACGCTGGAAGTGCTTCCCTCTCACTCCACTTGTGTGGGTGCTCCATGGCAGTGCCACTCAGTGGCCACAGATCACCCCCACCATTGCCCTACTCGTTTAAAAAACATGGCGTGGGGGGAGAGTCAAAGAACAAGGAGGAGAAAGAAGCAAAGCAATAGAAGAGTGTGAAGGGGGAGAGAGGGAGCAAGCTGCATGTACGTGTATGGTGTGGGGAGGGGCCTTAACTACCACAGACAGGTGGGGGGTGGGGGGACACAGTTCAAAAAAGCTTGAGAACTCCCACTCAAGAGTGCTAACGTATCTCCTGTACAAGGATTAGGCTCAACATCAACAAGAGACAATTCTGGGTGGTTTTTAAACGAGACATTCCCCACGCACGGACACTCACTCTCCACGTGGGGGAGGTCTCATCTGAAGCCGGTGTCTGCTCCTGTGACTCACACACTGCCCACCCAGTCCATGCACAACACGGACGGGGCAGTCGTGCGTGTTTCCCTGCTGCAGAACACCAATGCACGCACCGACCGCGGACGCACTCCTCCCCGCCCGTCTCATTTAAAAACATCCAGTTAGCTGCTTTGATAGCTGTGCCCTTGTTTTAGAATATGATGCTGTGATTTACGCGGTGTCTGATGTCTTCAAATGGGCTCAGACTCAGAGAGATCCAAATGCAAAATTTCACACTGAAAGGTATGGGAATAATGTTCCATCACTTTAAGAACAAAGCGAGCAACGCAACATGGCAGAATCAAAAACTATTTTCAACAGCTATTACATTGGTGATAAGACTTGAGGCACAGTTAACTTTATTATTATTATTAACAAACATTTATATAGCGCCAGCAGTGTACCTGGCACTTTACAAAGTAATAAAATAGACACGGTCCCTGCCCCTAGGGCTTACAATCTGAGAGACAGGAGCTGGGGGAGAGACTTAGGAAGGGGAACAGAGGGAGAGACAAGGGGTCTAACATTCATGAAGATGCGAGGTCTCAAGTGCACGTACTTGGCTTGGTTACGATGAGAAACTTGCCCTCAAATGATACACAATTGAATAGGACTTAATCATCAGGGTATAAGAGTATGCAGAGGTGCAGAGTGAGGGCTTCAGGCCCTCTCCCAAATCTTAGGAGGAGCTACTATGCCTTGCCCCATAGCGCCTGGGTTTCGATGGAACTGCGACACAGTTCTGCACAGGAGACTTGCTAAGAATCGAGTCTGCTTCGAGGCAGTTCTTCCGCACTGGGGCCGGGATGGGCGCGCGTGGGCGTGGAGTGCCCTCCTGGGGCAAGTCACAGACAGACATTTGGCTCCAAAGCAATTGGCACCAGAGCACGTGGTTACCACGGGTCTATGGCTGACAGCATTTTTTTGATCTCGCATTTGCTAAAGTTTCAGTGCTGCCCACCCTCAGGAGCGGAAGATGGTTTGGTTCCCACCCCCAAAGGCTGTTTGACATCCAGGGGCAGCTGCCCCGGAGCAAAGGGTTCAGACACACTGAAGAGAAGGGTGGGGTGCCCCAGTTAGACCGCACCCCTCTCGTCAATGGGTGGGTGGGTGTGTTGCTTACTGGCTCCTTGCTTGGCTGGATTCCCGCTCCCTTATCCCCAGTCTCTCCCACTGTCCCCGCTCTGGGCAAACCTTCACAGCTTGAAACGTCCCTCCTCCAAGGGGGGAGCGGCACTGCGTACTCGCGCCCGCGTCCTGAGAGCCTGCGACGTGCTCGTCTCCTCGGCGCGCGCGCGCATCGCCGGCCGTTCCCGGAAACGCATCCAGCGCCAAAGAAACACAATTCAAGGCAACGCGCCTGCGCGCGCCTGCCATCCCGTTGGCTTTCCCGTCACGAGTGAGTCCCACTGTCCGGCGGGGCCGCGCAAGGGGTGGGGGGGACGGAGAGAGGGAGGAATGTTGGGCGCGCGCGGGGCCTGCGCTGCTGATGTGGGGGGAGAGAGGCGCTGCCTGGTGGGGTCCGGGGGCGGAGAGAGGGAATGGGAGGCTGCGGTTGCCACACACACGAGAGGGTTGGCGGTGGGAAGGGGCTGCGCTGCACGCGAGCGACCGTTCATTCTGTTGCCTGGAAGGGGTAACCACCCCACCCCCTTTAGGGTTGCCATACATGCAAATTTTTAGAGAGCACTTATTAGAAATACAGGTTGCAGGGCTGCATTGCCGCCAATGCAGCCCTGCAACCTGTATTTTCCATCAATGAGAACTATTCTTATGTGGCTATGAAGGGGTAACACCCCCTACCTATGCCGGCCTGGCATTCAGAGTCCCCTTCTCCCTTGCATCTAAGCTAAGCTCCTGCAACTTCTCGCCTTCCTAAATGTATCCCCTTATCTCCCCTAGATTGTAAGTCCCTCGGGGCAGAGATGTGTCTAATGGTTACACTGTGCATTGTACATTCCATGGTGTGGTGGTCTGTGATTGTACATTGCTGTCACTATGATAATAATGATAATAATAATGAGGCAGCAGCACCACCTTTCCGGATTCCTGCCCCCTCCCTACCCCTGTCCCTTCTCGACTAACAATAGAAGAATAATCTACCTTAGGTCTCAAATGGGAGTGCCCCCTAACTTTTGGAAGCCATTCCATGGCAACCAGCCTGACAGCACACCAGCTCCTCCTACTCCCAGAGTATGATTCATGTTTGCTGAAGCCTTTTATGCTTTTGGCTGCAGTCCACAAATGTTTTGCTCTGGAACTGCTAGTCCTGTTGAAGCTGGGCTTCAGTGGGACTACTTTGGAGAATGCAGTTAGTGGATTGTGGCTTCCATCTTTAGTATAAAGGTTATTTGCCTGGAAAAGCCCTCTGAGCCTCTGTGGTGGGCTAGGAGGAGTGACTGGTAGGAAATGGATCAACTGTTGTGCACTTCTCTAAAGCAACCAATTTTGGCCCCTATTGGAGACAGGATGCTTGGCTGGCTGGACTGTTGTCTGAGCCAGTATGGTACTTAAGCTTTAATTTTTGTTCAGCAATAGTGGCTGCTCCCCCACCCCCTTTTGGGGGGGAGGGGGTCTGTAAAAGAGAGGAGATGACTTTCATAGAATTATACCTAAGGTTATAAACTCACTCATGTCAATTTCCAATGTCCATTCAAGCTTTCTTTATTTCTTTCTGCCTGCCTGCCTATCAACCTGTCCTGGTTGGTGAAAACCTCCGGGGAGACTTTGGGACCAGTGCTGGTGCGAGTGATCAATGCCTCCCTTTGGGAGGGCAGGGTGCCGGACTGCCTCAAGGAGGCGGTGGTGCGGCCCCTGCTCAAAAAACCCATCTGACCTGTCTCTAACCTTCCCTTTTTAGGGAAGGTTATTGAACGGGTGGTGGCCCAGCAGCTCCAGGGCCATCTGGATAGAATCGGTTTTCTGGATCCTTTTCAATCAGGTTTTCGTCCAGGATATGGCACCGAGACTGCATTGGTGGCCGTGGTAGATGACCTCTGCTGAGAGATGGATTTAGGACATTCAGCATTCTTGGCCCTACTAGATCTCTCGGCAGCGTTTGATATGGTGGACCATGGGTTGCTTTTGAGATGGATGCGGACCGTGGGGTGGTGGAAGGCACTGTCTTAGGATGGCTCCGTTCATTCCTCTCCGGAAGAAGCCAGCGGGTGGTGCTAGGGGAAGAAACATCTGGCCCCCGGGATCTTGTTTGTGGTGTACCGCAAGGTTTGATTCTGTCTCTGCTTTTATTTAATATCTATATGCAACCTCTGTGTGAGGTCGTGAGACGGTTTGGTGTGCGTTGCCACCAGTACGCTGACGACACCCAGCTTTACCTCTCTTTTTCGACGAACCCAGATCCTGCGGTCTCGGTGCTTTCCTAGTGCTTGCTAGCAGTGAGTGACTGGATGAGACAGAGCAGACTGAAGCTGAATCCTGATAAGACGGAGGTGATGTTGGTGGGTAGGGCAGCGGAGGTGATAGCTCCCCTTGTGGAGGGGATCGCCCCCCCGCTGGCCCCGCAGGTGTGGAGTTTGAGGGTTCCCTTGGACCCCTGGCTTCTGCCTGAATTGTCAGGTCAAGGGGGTGGCAAAGGGAGCCTTCCACCAATTACATCTTGTGTGGAGGATCCAGCCATACGTTTCAAGCTCTGACCTGGCCACCCTCATCCATGCATTCATCACCTCAAGGCTGGATTACTGCAACACGCTCTATGTGGGGCTGCCCTTGGTGAGGAGTCGGAGACTGCAGCTGGTGCAGAACACGGCGACCCGTCTTCTGACAGGGACGGACTGTAGCGAGCACATTACACCTGTGCTCCAGGCTCTGCACTGGCTGGCTATAGCGTTCCAGGTCTGATTCAAGGTGCTGGTTTTGACCTTTAAAGCCCTACGTGGTCTGGGCCCCGCCAACTGAGAGACTGCCTCACTCCCCGGGCCGTGGGGCGACCTGTGCGGTCTGCCGGGGGCGCCTTCCTGGAGGTCCCCCGTTCTCGGTGGCCGCACCGTGGCTGTGGAACTCCCTCCCAGAGGAAGCTCGCCTTGCTTCCAGCCTGTCGGCCTTTCATTGGGCCTGTAAGACTTGGCTGTTCGTCTGGGCCTTTGGGGGAGTGAGGGTGGGGTTTTTTTTTTTAAATAGTGGTTATACCTCTTTTTATTGTTTTTAGTAACCCCTTCCTGTATTTTTAATTGTTTTTAAATGTTTTGTAAGCTGCCCCGAGTTTCTGTAAGGCTGGAGGGAGCAGGGTAGAAGTTTAAAAATAAATAAATAAATATGTTTCATGGGTGGGGTGTTTCAGGCCTGGAGGCAAAATGTGGCCCATTCTGAGTTTTTATTTGGATCCTTTCCACTTCCTGCACCAGCCCCCAGTTCCTACTTCAAGTGCTGTGCAGCTTGTACTCATTTTCAAAGTGGCCCCTGGGAGCGGAAATGTTCTCCAGTCCTTATTTAAGAAGCTTATCTTGGCTGGCAAATTGTCTGTATTTTTGCCTGGTTAACGACAGTTTTATAAACACACAGTATTTCAAAAAGTACTATAGGGATAATTCTGCATTACCAGAAAAATGGAGACTCTACTTTGATTATGTTGTTCTTCTAGCCCTGGTGCCTTGCAACTGTTGAAATCACATAATTTCAAGTATCATCTCATGTTTTGACTCTTCCAGTTTGACTCAAGCCTAATTTTAGCAATCCCTGGAGAAGATGAAAAAAACGTGCAGTGTCACTGGAGAACGTGCAAATAGTTCTTAGAGAATCCATCTGTCCACTTTCATGGTCTTGAAACAATGGGAGTACCACTGATTGGGTTTAAGGCTAATATGATGGTGGAGTCTAGCTGGTCAGACCTGTTTCCAGCACTTCATTTTACAGAGAGAGAGGCCCTTTTCACACAGACACGCTAACACTGATAAAATGGGTGTTACATTTTATTATACATGTTGCAGGGCACCCATAGAGTACACCTTCAGCCCTGCAAAATGTATAATAATATAATATCAATTTTATTAGTGTTAGAATGTCTGTATGAAAGAGGCCAGAGGGAGGACTTGTTTGCTCATGATCACTCAATGAAAAAAGGTTTTGAACTCGGGGTTCACTTGTCAAAGTCCAACATCCTACCTGTTGGACTACGCTAACTGCCTTGCAAAGAATATAAAACATTAATCTATGAATTTGTGAGAGTATTGGCTGCTATTGCTAACATCATTCTGGGAGTGTAGTTGGGGGTGAGGGTAGGAAGATGGTGATCGGAATGATCAAATTTGATACAATGGATATTGATTAGTTTGGAAAATTACAATGTTCAAAATTTTAAGGCTGTTATCTGTAAAACTTCTGAGTAGTTCTGCAGAACTTAAAGAAATGCTAATCACCACATTTTCTTCTTTTCCTTGAGAGCCCTCTCCAAGCAAAAATTCATGGGGTGAACCCAATACTGTTGCTGAGGAGGAATAAGAATACATTTAAAAAGACATAGTTAGCCTTGGTGTAACCTTTTTTTTTTTTTTTAAATGTGCTTACCTCAGTCTGTTTTGTGCAATATCGAAACCACACAAATCTCTCTCTGCTGGTACGTCTTCATACAACTAGAGACCTGCATTGGTAGAGAGGGATGGATCAGGTTTGCTTGGTGTTGGAAGAGGCACAGGATTAAGTTGCTGATAAACTGAATCCCGTGTTCAGTTTGGGCAGGAAAACATAAAATACTGCTGTTCCTCTGTCATAGGCATCGCTGGTATGGCTGCTGTTGCTGTTGCTTTTGGCTGTAGCGTAAATATTAGATTTACTTACCCTCTGGATACTCTCTTCTTAAAGGAAAGAGACTTTGGTGCAAAGACCTGGACTCCTCCACTATACCCTAATGTTTCTGTTACTGAGCTACTGTGGAGTAGATGGTAATGCTGCTGTTGCCTCGGCAGGAGAACCGTTTTTGACTGTTAACAAATTAGACGGTGTCTATCTGCTTGTTTATTAGGTGTTTGCCCCCACCGGCCATATGACAACCGTCCATTGGAGGCGCAGCCCCCATTCACAGTGGGGGCCCCCCATGTGGAGCTTACCATGAGGGCTAACGTGTGCCCACATGTCCACGTCCTGTCAGGTTGCGTGCAGCCTCCCTGCATGCAGGTCTGCCAGCACCAGAGTCGCAGGTGAAAAGCCTAGAGCATTCTGAGGAGTGACAACTTCTGGTCCCTCTCCCCACTGTCGCTCTCACTAGCATGCGTGTAACATCCACCTTAAAAGCCCACTGTGCCATTTTCAAACATATGTTCTCTCATCTCTGCCTGGCTGGCAGTATGTGCCCAACGTTTGCTCTTGCCTAGATGTTGCATTCTCCGTCACAACTTGCAGAGGATTACCATCACTGGGACCATGGTTCAAACAGACAGCCAAGCAACAACCAGTACCACTACCACACAATCACAGTCGCTCCTACCGATCCACTCGCCTACATTCCCTGGACTGAAGAAGAGACCAAGGCCTTCATCGCTCTGTCTGTTGGTGGAGCAAAAGCTCCACTCTGCCCTGGTGAAATGCTGCAGGAATGAGGCGGTGTTCTAAGAGATGTTGTTCCAAATGGCGCAGCTGGGCTACATCGTGAACCAGTGCCAAAAGCAGGCTAAGGACTTGAGATGCAGATACAGAGAGAACCGAGACAACAATTTCACCTCCAGCCATGGGCAGCAAACATCACTCTATTACGAACTCCTTGACCAATTCTTCTCTGGGTGGAGCCATTGTCGCATCCCACCTGTATGGCTGTGCCTTTGTATGGGGCCAGAAGCAGGTGGATATGACACCTCCGCTGTAACCATTCCTGTTGTAACCACAGAAGTTGCGACTGCCAGTGGACAGCCCTTCATGGCCATCCTCATCCTGGAGCCAGCATGCGTTGACGCAGACACTGTGACTCTCATTGTGTATCTCCTTGAGCTTGAGAGCCAGCCCTTATTTGAGGAGCCACCTGTGGTTCCGGTCAAGGGCATGGAGGACCCAAATGCCACCTTTTGTAGAGGAGGCAGAGGAGAATGGTAAGTGAACGCACCGGGAAGGGGGAGGAGGTGTCACGTTTACACAGCTGCACTATAAATGCTTCCATTTATTATCTAATTATGTTTTTTATTGTTTACTGTGTTGACAGGTGGCCAGGAAAATGCAGAGGGGGATCAGAAAAATTGCTACAGAACAGCCTCAGACAATGGGAATGGTATGCGCAGGAGTGGGTGGAAACGCACCATGGTGGGCCCACAGGCTGGCAGGGTGGGAGGCACCATGATGACATGGTGGGCTGGCATGGGGATGGAAACCAAATGGCAGCCAGGAGGGGAAGCCAAAATGGTGACGGGGGGAGGAATGGCACAAATGGTGGCGGTTGATTTATTCATTGTCCTACAGTAATCGTGGGAAGAGAACTGCATGGTGCTGGGATCCCAATGCAGCAACTAGCCCAGCAGTAGAATAGACCAAGTACTTAATGCTGCTTCCCTTTGAGCAGGCGGAGGGCTGAAAATTGTGTGGCTGGTGGCCTGAAACGCGGGTGGGAAGGGGGGTGGGGCGGTTTAAACTAATGGCTTTCCTTGTTGCTTTGATACAGGTCTGCCAGTGCAGTGGACACAGATGGACAAGCACCCAGCAGAACTAAGACCTGTGGGTCCACAACTGGCAGTGCAGGGAGTATTTGGCAAGGGAACTGCTTGGGGAGACCACATGGTGGGTGGACAAGATCTGGGATTCCATTAACCACATGACCAGGGAGCAGAGGCAGCTGGTGTGGCAGAACATAAGGTCTTTGCTGCTGACGCTCACCTGGAGTGCCGGCACCTATGGCAGTAGATTGACCGGTCGGACAGTGTGATCAAGAAGTTGAGCAAAAAGATGAATAAGATGTGGACACAGATGCAAAGCAGCGTCTTCCAGTCCATTCATCTCCAGAGCTCACTGCTCAAGCATGTTGCTACCACGACTGCAAACATGTTGCTCAGGGGTAGGCGCCATTTCCTAACTCCCATTGGCTAGTCACACCCCTGTTGAAACCTGCTGCCCACCCGCCTTGGTTCCCCCTGCACTCCCATCTGCCCGCACCGCCAGGAAAGTACACGAGCCCTGTCCGCACTGCATTCATACCAGCGAACAGTTCCTCGGTCAGGCATGCTTTCCTCCCCTGCCAGTCATTCTTGCACACCTTCTACAAACACTCCTCTAGAGCTGGATCTGTGGGAGGAGGATTGTGAAAATGTGCCCCGTCACCAAAGAGGGTGCGCCAAGGTGCCCTCAAAAGGAGCAGGCAGAAAAAGAAACCGTTTTAATTTAATTTTAATAATTTCTTTAATTTTTCATAATCCAGGCATTCCGTACTTCTTCTGGGAAAGGAGGGAAGTTTAGGGGAGGGCCATGGAGAAGGGTGGTATGCTGCTTTGGTGGCTGGGGTTGCCAGATATGCAAATTCTTGCAGGCCGCTTATGAAAAATGTTTGTTGCAAGGCTGCACTGGCACCAGTGCAGTCCTGCAACATGTATTTTTCATAAGTGGCTGGTAAAAACGTGCATATCTGGCAACCCTATGTAGGAAGAAAGGGAAGGAGGGTTGGTGCACCAAAAATGGGGTGTTGGGGAGACTGCTGGCCATGCATGTGAACTTGAGGGGGGCGGCATAGTAGCCCAGTGGGGAAAAGTCTGGGTGCAAAGGGAACTGTTGTGGGAAAGCCACAGACAAAGGCTATGTGCTGGCTAATTGCAGCTGCATGCCTGTGCCTCTGTGCTTCCTATTGGCATTGCCAGACCTGGCTAGCCTGCAAATGCCAATAGAAAACACAGAGGTTCAGGCCTGTTGCTGGCTAATCTGCGAATGCCAATAGGGGAATGCACAGGGAAAGGCTGCTGGGCTAGAAATAGCACAGGAGGGTGTGGGGGCCCGAGGAGGGAGAATATGCTGTCCCAGAGGGGGCTGGATGGGCCAGAGGAAAACACAGTGAAATACAGGAAAAAAATTTAAAGGCTTTATTGATATCAGAAAATGATTATTTAAGACCGTTCACTTCTGCTTATTAAACTGTTACTGATGGTGGGTGTCGGGGCTATGTGGTCAATGTGCCAGCACAAGTTGTTTGTATCTCTCCGGCTATATTCTGCTCCACCTGGTTCAGCTGATCCTGGAACAAAGGTACTGGTTTGCCGGAGCTAACTGGTGGTGATGGTGGGGTTCTCCAGTGTGGCCCCGCTGGTCTTGCTGATGTTATGGAGAACACAGACAGCGGTAGTTAGAAGTCGAGCAGTCTCCTGCTGGAAATCAATTCTGGCCACAATTGGTCTCCAGCGCTGTTTTAAAAGTCCAAAAGCTTTCTCTACAAGAGAGCAGGTGGTGCTGAGTTGCCGGGTAAAGTACCTTTGCTCTGTGGTGTGGGTAATGGTGTATGCCTTCATGAGCTAAAGCTTCAGGGGATAGACTAGGTCCCTGAGAACAACAGGTCTCATGAGCACTCCCTCAATGCATATTTCAGTGGAGGATACAAAGTCCCCTCTGTATGTGTGGCCAAAGAAGGGGGACTGATGAAAGATGTAGGCGTCGTGGTTCTTCCTGAACCACCCAGCCAGCACATCCATGAACTAGGTACAGCGGTCCGCTACGGCCTAGAGAACCACGGAGAAAAACCCCTTCCAGTTCAGGTAGTCGTCCTTGCTATGGGATGGGCAGATGATGGCGCTATGACTCCCATTGATCATCGCGATGCAGTTCTGGAACATGTCCTGCCGAAAGCCCCCTGTTACGTCTGTGGGATTAGCCAACTGCACCATCTGTTCCAGAAGTACTTCCACAGTCACTGTGCAAACCTCCACTAGTGGTGCCTACTGTGGAGGTTCCACTGGCAAATTGCTGGGCGACAGAGCGACAGGAGTCTGGAATAACGAGTTCCAGATGGCGAGCCAATGTGCTTCTCCATAGGGATGGGCACCATGCTCTGTTTCTCCAGTCAAGGCCTGAGGATTTTAGCTATCTGCACGATGGGGCATCCTGAAGTTTGTGACCCACTCAGCGTCTCCCCACAAAGACATCATGTTCTCCCACCAGTCTGTGCTTTTTCCCTTCACCCAGACAAGGCTCTTGGTGGGTGTAGCCCTGCCCATGGCATCGGTAACTGAACCGGTGTCTCCTGACAGGTACCTCTCTGCACTCATCGGTTCCCCTTGCGTGGCTTTGATCCTCCCCTGCATGGTCTGTTGTTGCCTGAGGGAGGTGAGTGCACAGCCCCAAAGCAGGAGCTGCCTCTGTGGTGTGGTGCGCCCCACTACCTTAGGGATTGACAGTCAATCTGTATGTCAGGTTAGGTCCTGTATTTTTGTCTGAATGTAAAAGGAGGAAAGGGTTTATTCCTTGTATCCCACATAGAAGGATGCTTGTGATGGGCAGATAGCCCTAATTGGATGGCTGGGATCTCAAACTCCTCAAGAGTTTTAAACTGGAGCAGCAAAAGAAAGCCAAATTCATCATTTGACCAGTTGAATTACTGTAGCTATCTTCTCCCTCCAGGTGCTATCCAGCAAACCTCTGCTGTATTTCTCTCCATTACAAATAGTGTTCATAGTTCCTGTTTGTAGAAACAGATTTATTGTTTCAATTAAACTGAAACTTCAGTTCCTAAAGTTTAGCTCTTGTTGGTTGGACTTCTTTTGGAATTACACTCACTTTTATACAATTATATTTAACCTTGTCTTTCCAAGTTGCTAAGGCTATATCATTAGTGGCAAATGGGTAGTTTTCTCCCTTATGGACAAACTAGCTTGCAAGTGACCTGCTGTCACTTGTTACAACTGAGCGCCATTTTGTGTGACATATTCTAAAGATTTACTTTGGTTTGTTTGCAGTAAAATGGTTAAAAATAATGGAAAATGAGAAAATTGTTTCCCGTTGGGGCAGTGCATTTCTCACTGGGATGACTCTAAAGTAGGGGCTCATTCACTTTTGATATGCTTGTCATATAAACTTCTGTGTCAGGAACATCAGGTTGCAGGAGTACCTTTCACCAACTCCATTTGATAAGAAGGCTGTGTCCCTTTCTCTTATTTAGGAATCTGGACACTGTCGTCCATGCCTTCATTACTTTGAGGCTAGACTACTGCAGTGTGCTCTACATGGGACTGCCCTTGAAGATTGTTCAGGGGCTGGAGCTTGTGTAGAACTTGGCAGTCCAACTTTTGATGGGGTTGGTTTTGGGGGGTGTGTGGTAACGGTGGGTTGCTGGGAGCACATAACACTGGTGCGTTAGAGTCTGCCACTAGTGTTCTGGGCACAACTCAAGGTGCCGGTTTTGATCTGTAAAGCCCTAAACAGCCTGGGCCACGCATATCTATAAAAGACAGCCTTCCTCATGTCTTTCTGTGGCCTCTAAGATCAGCCAAGAGAGCCCTTTTGCAAGTTCCATCATTGATCCAGCTCCATACAATCCGGGCACGCTGTTCTCAGTGACTGCTCGACAGCTTTGGAACTCCCTTTCCCTGGAGGTTCGCCTAAGCCCTGGTTTGAACATCTGGAGGCAGTGTATGACCTATTTATTTTACCAGGCATTTATTGGGCATGAGTAGATCGGGAGGAGGGAAGGTGGTATTAATATTGTATGGGTTTTATTTTCTATTTTAATTTTTTTATGATGAGCCTCAGGGGATAGGGCAGGATAAAAATTGAAATAAATAAGTAAAAATAAAAATAAACAAATAACTGGAAATGGCATAGAACAGAGGTTGGCAAATGGGGGTCTAGTCACTGCAGTCTAGTCATGCAGGCTCTTGGGGACCTGTATTGTGGCTCTCGCCAGAAGTGGTTACCTGGGGGTGTACCCATGCAGAAGCTGCTTGCTTTTGGCCACCGGAGCCTCGGGGGCCATTGAAACTGGGGAAGCATGCCCTGTGCAGATGTTGCTGCTGCCCAAACCTACTAGACCACTTGGGAACTGGAGCTTGTAAGCCATGATCAGTGTAATGCATGATGTGACTCTCAGTGATATGAACATTTTGGGTGTGGGAACTTTGCTTACCCCAGACAATCACATACCCTACTGACAGTTCTGTGCTTGTTATTGCTCTTTGGTTAAATTACTTAGTAGTTAACGATCTAGGAACTTGAGAGGCATTTGCATAGAAACATGTATTATACAGATTTGTACCAGTAAATAAGTCATTGAAATAATTCTGCAAATGCTGACCTCAGTGTTTTGGTTGTTCAAACTTAAAACCCTCCAACAGGGAATTCTAAAAGATAGTAATCATCCACAACAAAATAAACCAAACCTTGGTGTGTATGAACTTTTGAAAATTTACTTCCTTCCTCAATCCCCCACCCCTTTCCTGCAGTCTAGTCATGTTGCTCAGAAATGGGAGAAGATACCTCTGTGTAGTTTTCAGCTTTATATTTAGAAAATCGGCACTACTTGAAACTAACTCATCTGATTGTAGTATGTGGGGAAGGCAATATTGTAACACCAGATTGGGTTTGGGGCAGAGTGGGATTGTCACTAGGGCCACTAAAGTATTATGGGATTTTGAATATGCAAAAAGCTAGACATAAGGATTACAGCATTAATGTTTTTCTCTTCTTGATTCCAGGAGGTGCCTTTTAACTTGGTTTGAAGAAAAGCTATGGAAAAATGGAGCTTAATGACGATTGCTGTCTTACTAGGCCTTATTGTACGTTGGACGGTGTCACTTGGTTCTTATTCAGGTAATCATTGTTCAGAATCTGCAAAGCAAATACATAAATAAGAATTGTAAAGTTCCTCATTAAAAGTTTAAGAATTAAAAGTGTAAGGTCCCATAAATCTAGTGTATTTGTGGTTTTTTATATTTCTATATTTTTATTGAATTGATTATTTTATATTTATACAGTTGCAAGCTCTGCTGCCCTGCTATTGTGAGAGTTGCGAGGTAGAAATGAATGGATAGATAAATAAATAAAGGAAAATAGTGTTTATTTTATTTGTGTACTTTTACCCCGTCCCTCTTGGTACAAGTGACTCGGGGCAGCTCACAAAATTCACAATAAAAACAGTGTAAATATAAAAATAGCAAAACATATTAAAACTCTAATCATGTGCAAAATAAAACCCACAGTGCAGACTCCCGAAATTTACCCCAACATACACATCCTACCCTTCCCTCCGCCCCTGCCAAACATCTGGCGGAAAAGCCAGGTCTTCCAATTTCACTGGAAGGCAAGAAGATTTGGGCTGAGGCGAACCCCCACTGGGAGTTCCAAAGCGACAGTGCGGCCGCAGAGAACGCCTTCCTATCTGACAGAACTCACCTGGAACGCGGGACTTCCAGGAGGGCATAGGGATGTGCAAACAGAACCAGGTTCGGATGTTCGGCCATTCGGGTTGAACTTTGAGTTCGGATTTGGTGTTCGGTTCGGTCGGGCTTGGTTCGGTCTTTAGTTCAGTGCAATTGGGAACTGAAAATGACATTTGGTTTTTGAAATAAAGGGAAAAAAATGAAAAACATATTTTCCACTATAACATTTTTTTTTCTTATTCGATTTTGATGGAATTTGGGGAGATTGTACCCCCGATGGGGGGCACTACGTGTACCAAAATTCGAAACGATTAGATAAAGGGAACCGATTTCAGAAGCAATTGAATGTTGTGATTTTAAGAAAAGCTCCATACACATTCATGGCTACGACGACTTTATCTTGCATCCAATGTTCATGAAACGTGTACATATTACGTCCCTCCATATGCTTAATACTTCTGCCAATTTTTAGAAAGAGTGGATAAAGGGTCCCAAGGGCATAAGACATCAACTTGAAAATACATTTCCAGCTGTAACATTTTGATATTCCATTCTGTTTACAGGATATTTGGCAAGAATGTATCAAATACGTTTCCTGCCCTTTCAGCAAATCTACAGGAGATTTTGATAATTATATAAGCAATTGATGTTGTCCCTGTGAAGATCATTATTCAGATGAATATCAGCATATTCAGTGCCAGTCAGAGGCAGGCACCCTGCATGGCAGGGGGAGTGAGACTGTAGGAGGAAGGATGTGGAGCAACCCCAAAGACTGACAGACACATTCAATGGCCAAACACATTACTGCAAGCGTCTAGCTTTACAGGACCAATTGGTAGTGG
>QEPC01013865.1:22851261-22865132 GCA_003113815.1 Sphenodon punctatus
GACATAAGAAAATCTCTATTGACTCTTTCCTAAACAGATGCTTCTGACTTCCCAGAAACAAGTGGGGGAGATATGTTGGGATGGTCCCAGCACAGAATGAAGATATTTGGTTGACATTTCTGTTGGCCAATTCGCATCACAAACCAATCTTATACCACAGTGACATAAGAGAATCCCAGGCATAGGCCACTTCTCTACATATGTTGTACAGGCATATAAAATTGGGACCCTTTATAAAATCTTTCTGATATTTGGCAGAGATGATCATGAAAGTGTAATATATACCCCTGCCAAATTTCATGTACACTAGTTGGACTACAAAGATGTTATAGTCAGACATACATTTAAACGTTAATTGCTTATACCACCAAGACCCTTTTCCCAATCCTTCTGAAATTTGGCAAAGATAGTAAATGTTGGAAGGGGTATAAACCGGACAAGTTTCACCTACATTAGATGTGAGGCAAACAAGTTACAGTTAAGAATATATGTAGAATATTGCAAAATACAATAATTCAACTGCTTCTAAAATAGGATTCCTTTATCCAATCGTTTTGAAATTTGGTACACATAATGCTGTCTATTGGAGGTATAGACAACATAGCATAAAAAACATTACAGCCGATAATGTGTTTTCCATTGAAACCAATGGAAATTCAATTCTGAACTCACCAAATGCAACCGAACAGAACGTTCGAATTCGAGTTTGGTTCACACGTTCCGTTCGGTCAAACGAACTATTCGAGTTCGGTCTGAACTTCCGAACCGCGTTCGCCCATCCCTAGGAGGGCATCCCCAGATGACCACAGGGGCCGACCGGGGGTGAGGCGATTACTCAGATAAGTAGGGCCTAGACTGTGAAGGGCTTTAAAGGTCAATACCAGCACCTTGAATTGGGCCCAGAAGACAATAGGCAGCCAATTCAGTGCTTGGAGCACTGGTGTTATGTGCTCCCTGTGGTCCGTCCCAGTAAGGCGACAGGCTGCCATGTTCTGCACTAGCTGCAGCTTCCGAACCGTCGTCATGGGCAGCCCCACAAAGTCGGCAATAGGCTATTCCATGCTAACCCCAGTTGGTTCACTTGTCCTATTGATAACGGCTTCCTTTTAAGCAGAGACTTCTCAAGCTTGGTGCGAGTACAAAGATAACTTGAGCTAAAACCTTGAGCTGCTGTTGTGAGAAGATGGGAAGTGGCAATTTTTTGAAGAAAGTTTTTTTTACAGTTCTCTTCTTAGAGAGATGAACAGGTCTTGTCATGTGAGCAAGCCCATTAGACCAAAGTTATTTAATATTTTTTTTGAAGGATCAGGGTCATAGGCCCTTCTTACATGGACTGCTGCTGGTGGGGGTCCGTATGCATGCTGCTGTGGGGGTGCAGGTCCAGACAGGCACGCACCCATCCCCACGCATGGAGCAACCTACGTTTTTGCCAGTTGCTCTGTGCCTGAGGGGTGGGGATGTGTGGGTTGCGGGAGTGTGCATCCATGCACCTCCACTTTTACATAAGTTGCTCCTCCACGTGCGTGATGGGTGTCTGTCCATGCATGGGAGCATCTTGTATAAAAAGGGCCTTAGTCTCCAGCAAGTTTGACATTTATGCTAGGCTCTGGCAAATTTGACATTTATGTTGGGATCCTAAACGTTGAACGCTGCTGGAGCCCCATTAACACCACCAGTGCATGCATGTATAGGATTAGAGCCTTAATAACTAATCAATTTTTGAGCTGTGAATAAAATCTACCAGGGAAATAGGATTTGCTAGTAACTCGTTACCCCATGTAAATAACCCCCTATTAATGTGTGCTAGAAGGACAAAGGATAAACCTACAAACTTTCCACACTACACCTCAGATATTATTGAAGTTGAACTACAACTTCAGAGCTGTAGATTATAGATGATCTTACACCTTTGATAATACATAATCAAACTTTACCACAAAAATTAGTTGCTTTCATTTGGAAGTGCAATGGTGATAGTGAAGGTAAATAAATATATAAAGGTGTCTTAGATTGAAAGGTTGCATTCTACACCTGTCTTCCGTATTTGCCTGGATTTTAGATCCATTGTATTTCATACTTCTGTATGTTTTAAACGTTTTCCTGGTTTGTGGAGACGGTTGGTGTAAAAATTGGAATAAATAAATAGATACATTTTGGGGACAGAATGTGGTGTTTTTAAAGTTGATGGTGTTCTGTCAACTTGTTTTGCCATTACTGCTCAGTGAGACCAAACGCTTGCTCAAAAGATTAGAAACTGTTGTTGTTTGTTCCCTGGAGCAGGCCATGTTAAGCAGTACTAACTCAGCAGAGTTCGGACTCATGTGGCATGAATGACCAGACACAAGAAGATTATTTCCACTTCCACCAACTACACCAGTGTTCAGGCACTACAGCCTTTTTGTCATATTGCTTTATCTTGTGGTGCTCCCCTCATATGTTCCTCTTGATCTCAGTTTCTGCTTAGGAAGAATGGGTATTTTATTAATTTCACAATCATTGCATGTCTAAGACTAGTGAGGTTTAGACAGTTGTTCAGAAGAGTGGTTTATGCTGTATTCAAATTCTAAAGATGAATTCTGCCTTCAGATGTATGAGCAAAGAACCTATTAAATCAAGAGCCACTATTCCTATACCTACGATCGGTTTACCCTTTTCCTTGCAACATGGACCTGCCTGCTGTCATTCTCATTGTAACCAAGCCAAGTACATGCAGGGACCATGTCTATTTTATTACTTTGTAAAGTGCCAGGTACACTGCTTGCGCTATATAAATGTTTGTTAATAATAATAATAATAATAAGTGCTTGTATCTGAATCAGAGTCAACCCTTAAAACCTCCTATTTCCATATAGCAATAAAATTGACCAAATCAAGGATTAGTTTACTAATATCTGGGGCTCTTCATGTGAGAGCAGACTGCAGTAAAACAGCTATATATTTTTCTTTTGGAATTTTGGATTCTCTTTGGATATACCCATTACTTGTTGGGGAAACATGCAGAGAAAATCTAGAAAAACTTGAATACCAATCTCCGCCCTAAGTAATCAGTTAGTGGAATTATCAGCTGTTTGAACATCATGACCTTTAATGGAGATTAGATTTGTACCAGGAGGGAAGTTTTGTATTCTGCTGACAATTTTATTTTGTTTTTGTAATGTATGTCCTGGAAGCCTAGATCTGTTTTGTCCCTTCTTTATTTTTTGTATGAATCTAAATGATGATAGTAATAATTTCCCAACCTGATTGTCATAATTTCCTTTCATAATCTTTGTTTTGGAACAGAATGGTTATAAAAAATTTCAAGGTGACTCTGAAACTTAAGTCCCATTGATGGTTGGTTGTATGGTTTTAAGTCACTTGTAGTGCAGTCGTTTGAGTGGATGTTGGTGTTGCTAATTAGTTTGGGTGTGAATTCTATTTGCTTCAGTGGTGTAGCAACCTGAGATGTGCTTTTGAAAATTTTATCCCAAAGCCCCTCCACATACTCTCAGAGAGAGAGAGCTGTAAGAATCCTGAATGAACCATTCTTCATAATATTCAGAAAATCCTTTAACAGATTCTCTCTAGATTTATCATTCCAGGGTGGTCATCAATGACACTGTTACTCCCAGATGAATTGGGGAACCTTTTGTCTGAATGTCTCTTAGTATAGAAATTATCTGCTCTGTTTTACACAGAAATAAATCTTACACATCTGTGCTTGTGTGGATCACACAAACAGATCATGTGAAAGAATTATGGATGGCTTTCCTATATTTAAAAGAAACTCTTCAATCTCAGTAGAAGGAACTGTCTGTTTAGTTTCTGTTCCCAATAGGTAATCACAAGATATAGGATAGGAGTAATCTATATGTTGTGGCAGCTTAATGGGCTGCTTAACAACACAGTTAGACCACTTTGTGGAACTCATTTATGGATAAACCTATGAAGACTTTACATTGATAAAGTTTTCTATGGAAAATTAAAAGTCCTTCCTGAGAGTGTTAAAAGTGGCATGTGGTGTGTTCGGGAGATGCATCATTTAATGTTGTCCTACATGCCTAAAAATAACCCAATTGAAAAATATGGGGGAAAATTGATTCTGGCAAACCAACATGGGGCACAGACAGCCTGGTCATTATGGAAACGTAGTTTTATATAAAACAGAGCTTCTTCTGTAGATATGGGCAGTGGCATTGTACGTTGCCGTAGCTGCCTGTTAAGAACTAAAGAGAAGGTGGCAAGATATTTTCTAGTTTATCTGAGGAAAAGTGATAATGCTATGTATAAGCAACACAATGATGTGTAAGGTCTTATTTCTGAGTAAGTTGAACATTTTTCATGCTGCACTTGATAAGATTGTCAATGATTTTTTAAGCCATTTAGCCTATTGCACCTGTCTCTTGAAAACAGCATATTTCTTTAAGTGTTCATCAGAGCACTAAAAGAATACTTGTTTTGTCATATGTTACATTTACAGAAAAAGATTATCAGTTGAACATTCTAAACTAATTTCAGATAGTAGTATTAGAGATACAGATTAAGGATGATAGAAGTTTCTGGACTAGAACTGAAACATGTAGCTGATTTTGTACCCCTATCTCCCCACAGTAATACCTAACATTTTGGGTAGCCTTTTGAGTGCCTGAACAGTTTCTGTTTACCCAAATTGATATGTGATTACCCTAAATACTGGGTATTATCATTCGTGAGTTACCTGTTTTCTGTTTCGTTGACCTATTTTGACTTAGCGTGTAACTGTTCTAGTGTCTGTCTCAGTGCACCTAACCATTTTCCTTGGTAGATCGTGCAGAATAGAAAATTGGTAAGGGAAAACTAGAAATGGTATTTTTGTGATTTGGGTAACTTGCTGGGTGTTAAAAGGGTACGTTTAATGCCTGATCCATCTGAGATGGATTGGGTACAACAGTTTCTAAGGGGATACCTGTTTTTATGGGTACCTGTTAACTCTATTCTAGACACGTTTTTGGAGGGAAAGCAATAAACAGGAAAAATAAATTAATCGGCACTCTTTACCATTTGTTGTTTTCTTAGGTGCAGGGAAACCACCTATGTTTGGAGACTATGAGGCTCAGAGACACTGGCAAGAAGTTACTTACAATCTGCCTATCAAGCAATGGTATGTATCACTTCTAAACTGGAAAAAATATACAACTTTCTATTGCATAAAAGAAAGGGGTGTTTTTAAAAACCTTTGCAGATCCTCTTTATCAGTCTCTAAATTACTGTTAAATACATTCGTCTCGCTGTTCCTTGAGGTGCCTTCATTTTGGCTAAATAAATATTATGGTGTTCAAAATTTAATTTCTTTATGTATATATAGAAATCAGAACAGATTGGCAGGCAGTAGACAGAGAGAGCCCCATAAAGATGGGGGTGGGGAAAGGATGTCTTGGTTTCTTCCACTTAAAATAAAAATTTGGGTTGGCTGAGAAGTTGCTAGCATTATAAAGGATAATATACTATAGGAATTCACAGGCCCTTTTTACACGGTCAGCACCCTCTTATGAACACCCAGAAATCTGGGTGTTCATGAGAGGGTACTGCCTGTGTGAAGGGCCTGGCAGGTGCATGGGGGGGGGGGGGAGCGCGCTCCTGCTGAACAACCCCCGAAAATGGAGTTGCTCTGTGCGTGTTGATGAGTGGGGAGTGCATGGAGATGCGTGTGCGCCCACATGCATGCCCTGCCCACCCACCGTGCATTCACCGGCGTGCACACGGACCCCCCAACCCAGCGGGGTCATGTAAAAACAGCCACAGTCTAGAGAATGGAGGGGAAAGATGTTATTTCAGTTTTCTGTCTAGCAGAGATGTTCACGCATCACGATATGAACTAAATGATCTTGTAATGGGTACAGGGGAATGTTTTCCAAAGGTGGCACACTCGGAAAATGTCTTGGTCTTCTAGAAGCTTGGGTGCTAATTTAGCATTAGACATGCCTGTTTAGGAATTTTACCATATGTTCCATGTTTATTCCCTTTGTTCAGAAACAAAATATGTTTTAAAAAAATGATGGCAGTAAACTTCAATGTGATTTGTATGTAGTTTCCTTGGATGAGGTTTCTCTGAGCCAGAGGCTAGAATTTAAATCTTTCTGTCTCTTTTTCCCTGTACTTCTCTAGAGCCCATGCATATTTATCAAAGACTACCTTGGCGGTATCCTGTCTTCTTGTATTGCTAATTAAAACACTGCAGTTCTTGCCTCTTGGTATCAGCAGATATATGAGCTCTTTTGCTGTTGAAACTACAGGTTTAGGGACTGATAAGAGTAAAATGTGTAAAGTTGCTGGGAAGCTTACTAGTAAATTGCAGAATATTAAAATTCATATGAAGCAGCTGAACTAGCATGGGCAATTTTGAGTGGTGGGATAAGAAGCAGAGATGCAGCTTAAAGAAATATGATTTATCATCAGTTGTTCATAAGATACTTCGGGCAGCTCATAAGGAATTCAAGAAATATCATTTACCGTAATAAATGTCAGAAATTGGCTGAGATGTTGATTGGATAGACTAGAAAACCCAAGGACTTGCCCCTTAGCAATTATAAAAGACTAGTCAATCTGTTTCACTGTGAGATTTAAAGGGTCTGATGTCTTATTTTTGTAACTTTTATTTTCCTTGAATAAAACCTTCCTCTTTTCATCCCTGAGATGTGGCTAAATCCTAACTGCTTACCAGTCCTTGGCAGAAAAATTGACACAGTGGAATTGTAGGCAGGAAAATGCTTTTTTTACTCGCATATTGTCCTCCCGAGGTTACCTTGCTAGGTAGAACTAGGTGAAGTGGTTATTGCTGACATTTCTGATCCAGGTTCATGACCCTTGTCAGCCATTTAGGAAGCATTACTTTGATAACTCCGTTATATCCACTGTTAAGGTACCTTTTAGATTCTTTAGTTCTTCTACATGCTGATAGAATTACCTTGGTGTGCTTGCTATTGAGCATTCTTTTGCCATATTGCAGTCTGCGTAGAGAGAGAGAGAATGAGGTTGCCGTTTTGGGCCCCAAAGTAATAGATGAAGACAAAGTAGTTCAGATGATACCTTTTATTGGACCAGCTTCTGTTGGAGAGAGCATGCAAGCCTTTGAGCCACACAGGTCTCTTAATCAGAGGATAGTTTTTCATCAGTGTGGCAAGGTAGATCCAACTCCTTGGGCTCTGGTGGCAGAGGCACACCCAAGCAAACCCAGGACTCCGGGAAACATTGAGGCACACCCAAGCAAACCTAGGACTTGGGCACAAAATTAAGCAATTACAGTCCATCCCTTCTTGGCCATCAGGCAGGCTTTACATAGGGCTCTCAGCCAGCTGGCTGGTTCAGCACCCTGGAGACCTCCAAGGGCTGGCTATCTCTGGCTGAGGTCTGCGCCCTCCTAGAGCCAGGTCATGACTGCTTGAGCTTCCCCAAGGCTGGGTACTTATAGTCCCTGGGGGCAGAGGCAAAGCACCAGCCACCGCCTGACCCATTACAATCAGTTCTGGCTTGCCTATTGTCTGATGAAGAGTCCCATGTGGCTTGAAAGCTTGTATACCCTCACCAACAGAAGGTGGTCCAATAAAAGAGATCATCTGAACTACTTTGTCTTAATCTGTGTGTGTATGTGTGTGTGTGTGTGTGTGTATATATATATATAAATATGTGGGTGCATCCTTTTTACATGGATGCTCCCCCCCGCGTGCGACTGCGTGGGGGGGCGTCTGTCTGACCACCGCGGCTGGTGGATGGAGGTGCGTGCTCGCCCCCATGCTCCACCCACCCCACTGATCCCCCATGCACGGAGGCAGTAGAGGCAACGGAGGCGCCTCCATGTGTTGAGGTGGGTGGGCTTCCGTGTGATGGGCTGCACACCCGCCGTCACCTCCTCCCTCCCCACCCCAGACCACGGCTCCTTCCCGTTCCATTTAAAATGGGTCTATGTCTCTTCTTCTAAGGTTATCTATTCATATACTTGGAGGACAGGTGGCGGGAAGCTTATAAGTCCTGCCTTGAGGCTTTTAGACCTGAAAGCCAGCCCTCAAACTTGATATGGTGCCGAAATCTGGGGGGCCTATCTCAAGGAAAAGTTGGAGTTTTTCCAGGACTGTTTTCTACGTGCAGTATTAGTCGTACCAAAATACACTCCGGCATGTCTTGTTAGATTGGAAACTGGTGTTCTGCCGGTGGCAGTAAAACTTGATTTGGCTACTGTTTCTTACCGGTTGAGGGTGAGGAGTGTGATTGAAGATAGGCTCCCTTATCTTTGCCTGACTGAATCCGCAGACAGTTGTCTGATTTGGCTATTTTAGTGGACATGAAAAATGCTGCCAGTTTAAAACCTGCCCCTCTTTATCATCAGTTTAAAACAGTCCCTGGGATTGAACCTTATTTGTCTGTTTTGGTCAACTCCTCCTTAAGAAGAGCTCTAACCCTCCTTAGGTTTGACCTTATTCCCTTTAGGGAGACGGAAAGGGACTCCGTATGCCCTTAGATTATGTAGTTGTAATCTTGTTCAAATTGAAGATCTGGTTCATTTAATATTTAATTGTCCTTATACTGAAGAAGACTATCAGAAATATTTGGTTCCATTGATATTGAACAAGACTCATTGGTCATCACATCAATTACTAATTTATTTGGCTGCGACCAAAGATGATAATTCTATCAGAAGCCTTGCTAAAATGGCTCTTGCCCTGATTAAAAGGAGAGAAGATGATTTGAAATCGTAGGAACTGACTCTGTCGATGGAGACTCCCCACTGTCTCATCCTAGCTTTCCGAATTATTTTTAATTTTATTTTTATTTTTATTTGATGAAATTTGATTCAATATCTTCTTCATGGATTGATATTTATTTATTGGTTAATGGGGTCATTTTTGTAATTTCCTTTATTTGTGGTTTTCTTTTTTGAATTGTACTAAAGTTTTGACCTTTGGTTATGACTTTAATAAACTATTATTATTATTATTATTATTACTCATATGCTTCCTTCAAGCTTTTACTCTTCAGAAGACGCTAAAAATTCCCCTCAATTTCTTCGTCCTGTTGCTAGTGCTATACTAATGGCACAGGGTACAGAATTCAAACTTCCCCAGTAATCACTGTCACATTTTACAAAATGCAACATCCAGAAAGTTCATTTGCTTTTTATGTACACGTTCCTGCCATTAGCGATGAGGGCAGAATCTATCCTTAGACCCTTACAGCATCACAAGATTGGGTATTATTCTATGTGAGGAGATGCTTGTATGGTCCATTTCTTTTCTCTTGGTGCAAGGGGAACCTCCCTATGGATGAGGTCATATCAATAGTCTCTACGAAAGCTGTCTCTTAGTGCTGCTGAGTCTACATTCTCTCTTCCATTAGGTCAGTTGACTTACCATTTCCTGATGTGACTGCCCTAGAAAGGGTCCAGAACACATTTTTGAGGAAATTATTGCAGGTAGGGCCCAGTGTCCTTGGGGCTATACTTAGGGCAGAGACAGGCGTCCTCTCAATTTCAGCCCAAGCAAAAAAGAGCTTTATAAGATACTGGCTACGATTGCTCACTAGACATGATGGAGCACTCACAGTGAAATGTCTGCGAAGAGCTTCAATATTCGGGTTCGAGAGGCTATCCCTGGATCCAATATTTAGGAAGCCTACTTAGAGATCTAGGGTTCTCATTTGATTATTTCAAGGGAAGACAAATTTCGAGCATTGCATTCGAAATCAACGCCAGGTTCCAGGACATAGCGCAGCAAGAGGATATGGCGGTTGTAAAGTCTTGGAGGGTAGCGCTGTGGTTGGCCCAGTTCAAAATGGTTTTCTTTCGGGAACTATATTTGGACACATTGCCAAATCGTAAAATATGCAGGGCATATACCCTCCTTAGATTCCAGCTGGTCGAGACTGCAGTTATATTGGGTAGATACAAGCGAATCCCGCATAACCTTAGATTATGCTCATGTTATACTGGGGAAGTTGAGTCTATAGAGCACTTCCTTCTGAAATGCCCGTATTACGCTGCCTTGAGATCAATATGGCTCATCCCCCTGTTGCCGGAAGGGATTTCCTTGGATACTAAGGGATGTTATCTCCTCCTTCTCTCTTCATTTCGGAAGGAGACGATCGAAGCTTTGGCAGTATATACTTATCTGGCCTCAAACAAGAGAGAGAACATCTGTGCGAAAATAATAAGGCACCCCGATTACCACCATTGGCAAAGTCTTGAGATTTAGTAGGGCCTACGGTTGGCTCACCATTAGTTGGGCCATAGGGTGTTGCTAATATTTATTAGATGCTATGCCTCTCAACCTATTGTATTTTATTCAAGTATTGGAAGTTGGTTTGCTCCCAGGTCCCATGTGTGGTGTTTGATTTATATTAGATTTATAAGGTAAAATGCAGTCTTATTGACTGCAATTTTATTTGTGTATTTCCATTTTATGTTATCGTTATTTGTTATGTTATGTTATTCTGTGGTATGGCCATGTTAGAAGCCCGTGCCAAATAAATATTTGATTGACTGAGGTCAGTTGACAGAACAGATGACAGCCATATGCTGAACTAAGAGTGTTAATGGCCACCCCCCACCGGCCATGCAGCCCCCATTCATGACGGAGCCTGCCACACAGGCAAATGTGGGCTAATGCGTACCCACGTGTCCGCGTCACGTCAATTAGGTTGCATGCAGCCTCCGTGTGTACAGGTCCACCAGCACCGTAGAGTTGTGGGCGAAGAGCCTAGAGCTCTTCGAGGAGCAACCACTTCCGGCTCCTCTCTCCATTCTTGCTGTCACTGGTGCTGACATCATGTAATGTCCGCATTAAAAGCCCACAGCACCATTTTCACATGCGTTCGCCCAGCTCTTCCTGGTTGGTAGTACGTGCCTGACGCTTGCACGTTCCAAGCCGTTGCATTCTTCGTAACAGCTTGTGGAGGATTACCATCACAGGGACTGTGGCTCAAACCAACAGCCTTTTAAACCCTACATCGACTCTGTTGCCAAATCCTGTCGTTTCTCCCTCCATAATGCTAAGATTTGCCCTTTTCTCTCTGTCTTCTCTGCCAAAACCCTTGTTCATGCCCTGATCGTCTCTCGCCTCAATTACTGTAACCTCCTTCTCACTGGCCTCCCCCACTCTCACCTTTCTCCCTTTATCTCCAGGGTCTGGTGCCAGGGTCATCCACCTCGCTCGTCGCTTCAACCATATGCAGCCTCTCCTTTCCTCTTTTCACTGGCTCCCCCTTCCTGAACGAATCCTGCACAAGCTCCTAGTCTTCACCCATAAAGCTTTTCACAACCTTGCTCACCACTACCTCTCTGCACTCATTTCCGTCTGTACTCCAGTCCGTGAACTCCATTCCTCCTCTGTCCCCTCTCTCGCCCGCCCATGCCTCCCCTGCTCTCCTAACTGCCTTCGTCCCTTCTCCCTGCTGCCCCCCACGCCTGGAACTCCCTCCCTGCCCACATCCGCCTCGCCCTCTTCCTTCGTACCTTCAAATCCCTCCTCAAGATCCACCTCTTCCGCTCTGCCCTCTCCGACTTCTTGCTCCCCTCACCTAATTCCTGCTGATACCCTCCATCCAGTACAATCTGTTACCTAAGGTCTGTGTACTCATATCCTCACCACATGGACCAACCAGCCATCATTCTTGATGTAACTAAGCCAAGCATGTGCACCTGGGATCTTGCATTCTCGTGAATGTTACACTCCTTGTCTCTCCCTCTGTTCCCCTTCCTTCGTCTCCCCCTCCCCCCTTCTCTCAGATTGTAAGCCCTAGGGCAGGGACCGTGTCTATTCAATTACTTCGTAAAGCGCCAGGTACATTGCTGGCGCAATATAAATGCTTGTTAATAACAACAACAACAACAGCCAGGCAACCACCAGCACCGCTGCCACCACTGCACAATCGCAGTCACTTTCTGCCTACCTATCTGCCCACCACCCTGCATTCCCTGAACTGAGGAAGCGACCAAGGCCTTCGTTGCTCTATGTGGGGAGCAGAAGGTCCAGTATGCCCTGGTGAAGTGTTACAGGAATGAGGCAGTGTTCCAAGAGATCTCGGTGGAAATGGAGCCTTCTCGGTCCAAATCGGTCCACCGGAGCTTTTTCGGGTCAATGCGGACACAGACTCCGTGACGCTCAGGTGTATCCCCTCGCACTTGAGAACCAGCTCTTATTCGAGGAGCTACCTGAGGTTCTGGTTGAGGGCATGGAGGGCCTGCATATTCTCTCACCAGTCTGTTTTTCTCCTTCACCCAGACAAGCCTCTTGGTGGGTACAGCTCTGCGCATGATGTCAGTGATAGAAGCAATGTGTCCTGATAGGTACCTCTATCCGCATCAGCTCCCCTTGTTTGGCTGTTACCCTCCCCGGCATGGTCTATTGTTGTCAGCGGTAGGTAAGTGCACAGAGCCGAAGCAGGAGCCACCTCCGGTGTGTTGTGCACCTCACTATCCTGGCCACAGATCGTGTAGCTTTTCTGTGCCTTGACATCACATCATGCCAACAACAGCAGAAAGCTTGGACCTGTTGGATCACTCACTGGTTCTGAACAGCAGTGCAAAGGAAGACCTGAACATGATAACCAGCACCATGAAGTTCTCAGCATGCATCTCCGTGGCTGCGGCACTGGCATCAGTGAACTCTGGTGACCATACACTAGATGTTTTGAACGGTTTAAACAGCTGGGTGGCTGTCTACCTAGGACTGGCTGCATGCTGCACATGAGCAGGTATTCCACTATTGGTTACGTGTTCTTACAGGACTGGCTGCATGCTAAGCATGAGCTGCTATTGGCTGCTATTGGTTACAGGCCGGCTATTGGTTGACAAAGTTTTTACAAAGCTTATGCCGTGTGTGTGTGTTGCTGCACCAGCACTGCCAATCCATGCACACGTTTCTGTCACAAGTATATCAGTGCACACGCCAACGCATCTAAAAACATTACAAATATTAGCACCATGGAAGCACAGAATTTTTTTATCGGGGGGGGGGAACCACTGAACGTTAAGAAATGGGCAGGTGAGGAGGGGACCTGCAAGGCACTGAAGGTCACTGTGCACAGAATTTATGTGGGAACAGAGCTGCCCATTGGTTAAAAGCTACTCATATATTTTCTTATCTTTTGAAAGTAACAATTTTTGCTTGCAGTGAGCGTAAGGGGTCATAAAGCCATAGAAAGCTGTTGCTGCAGGTTGTTTGCCTGGGAAAGCCCAATGACTTTGGCTTTTGTCTGTGGATGCTGTGGCTGCCCAGGGTATGGGGCCCAGAGAAGTTGGGGGATGATGGATACACTGGCTTTTGCTGACATTTGGGAGAGGCCTCGTGTACAGAGAGAACTGTCAAACCCATCATCCGAGACAACCTATATGCTCATAGGGTGGCACATGCACACGTTGGAGTTCTATGTATGCCTGATAGGGGTGGGACTTCACAAAAAAAATCAGATTCCGGTTTTACCGGATACCGGTTCCCAAAAAAACAGTTTACCGGATTAGAACCGGTATACCGGTACCAGTATTTTTCCATTGATTTCAATGGGGAACTGTCCCCATTGAAATCAGTGGAAAAAACACAAAAAACACTTTCCTTCCCCCGTCCAGGCTGCGCGGGTGGAAGGGGGGATACCACCCACCCACCCTGCCCAGCCTGGATTTAAAAATTATTTTTTTTTAATCCGAAGTCCCTGCTAGTGGGGGATACCCCCCCACCCAGAGCCCGCACTAGCAGGTACTAGGGTGATCCCTGGGGTGGGGGTGGTTTAACACCCCCCCATCCCAGGGATCACCCTACCCCCTCACCCAGAGATCGCCTACCTTTTGCACTTCGGGTGGCGGCGGCGGCTGCAGCACGGCGGTCCGGCGGCTTCAGCGCTGGCTGGCTTCAGCGCTTTACTAGGCCTTC
>QEPC01013865.1:22872773-22928837 GCA_003113815.1 Sphenodon punctatus
GGGTTTGGGGAGGAAGGCAGGGGGCACTAGGTTTGGAGGGGAACGCAGAGGGCTGGTTATTGGGGGAAGGCAGGGGCACTGGGTTTGGGGTGGAAGGCAGGGGGCACCAGGTTTGGGGGGCTGAGTTTGGGGTGGAAGGGAGGGGGCTGGTTATTGGGGGAAGGCAGAGAGGCTGGGTTTGGGGGGAAGGCAGAGAGGCTGGGTTTAGGAGGAAGGCTGGGAGCACCGGGTTTGGGGCTGGAATGGGGGTACGGCTGGGGGCAACGGGATTTGGGGGAAACAGGCTGGGGGCACTGGGTTTTGGAGGGAGGGGCTGATGGCTACTGTGGCCAGGCACTGGGCAGTCTACCTGCTGGACTGGGCTGCTGCTGCTCCTCCTTGGCTCCGCTCCTTGCTCGAGCCGCCTGCTGTTGCCTCAGGGCCAGGACGGCCCTACTCCAGCCGGCCTGGCCACCTCCATTATGTGTGGGTGGGGTGGGGTGCCGGACACAGCCGGGCAGCCTGAGGCTCCAAGTACTGGCATGGGTCCCACCACACCGCCTCCTCTGGCCTGCGCACGGGCGGCAAGCCCCCCCTAGTGTCTACTTCTCACAGGGAAGTGGCAGCACCGGCGGCTGCACACTGCAGCACTGCTTGGGCGCGGGGGCAAACAGAGGCTGCAGGGGTGCTTGCCGCCCGCGCATAGGCCAGAGAGGAGGAGGCATGGTGGTACTTTCAGCTGCCCCGCCTGGCCCTGCAGCCCCCCATGCAGCGAGCCAGCCCCACAGTACCTACCTGCAGCAGGCACAGAGTGGAGCAGAAGCAGCATGGTCTCTAAACGTTTTACCAGCCCTGCCCCCAACCATGAAATGGGGGGCGGGTCAAGCGTGATGTCCGCCACGGGGGCTGAACGACCCTTAGTCCCCCCGGCGAATCCGCCCTTTACCCCAGTGGGTGACAGCCCAATAAAACTGTGCTGCTACCTGCCGGTACATCGCTGTGAGCTGTACATACAAGAAACGGGGTGGTGACAACATACAAAGCCTGACTGCTTCCGAGTTCTTTTAACGATAGGCGCTCAGTAAAGTATGCAGTTTGCTCAGTAAACTCAGCGTTACATGCACAGGAAAAGGTTATTTCCAGCTACCAAGTGCTTGCAAGTAGAAATCCAGGTATGTACATCTGTGAGTGAGCAGGGATAGTTAGGCATGGGAATGCCTCCTGGAGTCATACCCCCAGAAGAAAGAAACAACTGGTTTAGCGGCGGCTTCTTCCCATGGTTCACCACAACTGGGAGTTATCTTAGGGGACGGAATACAGAGAAAAAGGGGGTGAAGGGAATTAGTGACCAAAGTATGGCAGCAAAGAACGCCTGCCCATGTATTAGGCTTGTCACGCTAAACCTGTGAATGGGGCCTGCCAGCATGCACAAGAAATACACGCAGGGGGCTGCTCGTTTATTAGGCTGTACACATTAAACGTGAGTGGGGGCTGCACGGACTGAACCCAGACTCCAGCTGGCTGGTCTCTTGTTTAACACCCTAACTCTCAGATCTAAAAAAAATGTCGCTCATAGCTGCCGATGGAAGTGGAACAGGCAGAACCTACTGAATCAGGCTTTGTAGATCCATGGTAGATGGAGAAGATAATTTTTACAGGACTTACATGTTCCAGTAGGCTTTGGATTGCTCCCTATAGGTTCCACATATAGGAACTTTTATTTTCCTGATGAATAAGCTTAGCGAGGTGTACAGCCAGTTCTCGTATCTCTTTCAGCCTCTTACAATTTTCCACATCACTGAAACCAGACGGTGTATTTTGTCTGTACTCTTGGCATTGTTTATTCCTGATGGTTATTTCTGTAAAAAGGAAAAATAAAATTGATAATGGTCACTTTTTATTTCCATTGAACGTTTTGTGTCTGTTGAAGAGCATACGTTTGGCTTACTGGACAAACTTGACTTTAGCCTGAAAAGTTAGCCTAAGGTTATTGTTGATAGAGGTGCTGAAACTTCTGCCAATGGAGAAAACACAGATCCTGCCTATATCCGTCTTTAAATCCGACTTTGTTTTTCAGGTACTTCAATACCAGCGACAATGATCTGCAATACTGGGGTCTTGACTACCCGCCCCTTACTGCTTATCACAGCCTTTTGTGTGCTTATGCGTAAGTTGATAGTTTTAGGATCATTTTAAGTGTGTGCTATTGGTGGAGAATGTAAGAAACCCCACCCCCCCAGAGGAAAGGAAGAAATGGCAGAGACATATCTGTTCGGTATAGGGTTGCCACCTATGCGTATTTCTCCAGGCCACTTATGAAAAGTGCATGTTCTGCCATAGGTCCAATGAAGGCCCTGCAACATGTATTTTTCATAAGTGGCCTGGAAAAATTATACATGAGGTGTCAACCCTAATTTGGTATAGTCCGCATTGTGTAAAAGCATCGGCTATGCTTCTAGAGCCACTGAAACAGGGGAGCGTATGGGGCATTTTGGCTTCACCCCATTCTCTTCAGGCCTGATCTTGATTTTGTTCCATACTAAAAGCAATTTATGGCTTTGGTTTTGAAACCACGGGGATAACCCCTGGGTCCATTTTAGTCCATGCAATAGTTATAGCTCCTCTTGAACTATTATGGGATAATTATGCACCTAGATAAGCGCTACAAGCATTGTTTGATATTAGTGAAAATCTATTCTCCTTGGGAAAGCACAAGCATTAGTTACTTGTGCTTGTGAATAACGGATTCAGGGTGCCACCCGGCAGATAGAGTGATGTTACCAGGATGCTGCTCCCAGGGGCCCTTAGGCTGTACTGGAACTGCTTTTAAAGAAGGGAAGTCTTTTGCTGGAAAGGGACAGAGTTCTGGGATAAGAGGATTGCATCTGCTGAGGAATCAGGATGGAGGAGCATCAGCAGCTCTGACGGGGTGGAAGGGAATTTGCTCCATATCTACTGGTACTATGTATCCTTTCTATTGAATACTTAAAAAAATTAATAACTCTTGGGTGCAATCCTCGTTTATCCAGACATGCAAAGGGGTTACATACTTGTAAGCTACGCACCAGAATCCTGTTTTAGCCTCATTCGCACCAAGAGGCATTGTTCTGCAGCATAGCCATGGTCAGCAGGCTGATGCTTGTAACATGGGGGAATGCCCCTCTGCCTGAGGTGTACTTACAGGGGGTCGGGCCACATTGAAATGTTGACCGTGCAGGGGGCTGGGCTGGGCTGAGGACGATGCTATGTGCAAGTGAGAGTGGATGATGGGGAATGATGCCTCCTCCTGTGAATGAGGCATTAGAACCCACTTCAGTCGATTTGTGTACTTTGGCACCCATCTTATGCACACCTGCACCAACAAGGATTATCCTCCTTGTCTTTAAAAGCACCCACTGGCACCAGTTGGAATTTGCAGAGTAATATAACTGAATCAGCACAATATAATTATTTTTTGATTATCTGCATTATGGATCAGCAGTTAAATCCTGGAGAGCACAGTGGAATACTGCTGAGAAAACCCCATCTCTGGTCTCTCCTGCTCCTAGGAAATTCTGTTCTGTGCATCTTAGCGCTGTGACTACGCCCCTGTGCATGTCGTCTATGTGACTGGGAGGAAGTTTAAAGAGAAATGAAAATTTTCTACATTTTGATGCACCTGTATTTTGTTTTTCAGGGCAAAGTTAATAAATCCTGATTGGATTGCACTGCATACATCCCGTGGATATGAGAGTCAGTCACATAAGTTATTCATGCGTACAACAGGTACAAAAACAGCCTTTTCTTAATATAAGCTCTTAAACTATCTCTTTTACTAATTTAACACATTAAATTTGACATTACCCTTTTTTTATCAGTTTGCAGGATACATTAGGTTACTCCACAGTAAGTGTGTTGTGGACTGTGCCAGAAACTTTAAACTGGCTTACACTGCTTGCCCATGTTGCCTGGCCGGCAGACTCCCGGCACGGAATCTCACAGCTGAGAATCTTCTGCTTATCTCCGAACGTGGGCACGGGGGTAAAAATGTCATCCACCGGGTCCTGCAGCATTTTCTCTTATGAATGTCAGGGCTCAAACTCCATCCTTGACATTCGTAAGAGAAAATGCCAAAGGACCTGGTGGATGACGTTTTTGCCCTCATGCCCGCATTCAGAGATAAACGGAAGATTCCCAGCTGTGAGATTCCACGCCAGGAGTTTTGCTGGGTCAGGTAACATGGTCAAGCAGCCTTAGTGTAGTAAGGATTTTAAGTGAATGCTTTACAACAGTGTGGGCCAGACATAAGTTTTAAAAATGTTCCTGCAAAGGCTTTTAAAAAATATTTTTGTTATCCTTTTTTTGCTTTTTAAATGCGGCGTAAAGAAGGCCTGCAGGCTTGTATTAAGTGGGTTTGATGAAACCCACTAGCCTCAAGGATGTCTTCTGTGAGCTGCTTCTTTTTACAACTAAAATTAATTAGAGGATGGGTGTTTGGGTGTTTTAAGAAAGTTATCTTTTTCTAAAGTATTCTGTAGTCATTGGACTAAGTGTTTTTTT
Source organism: Sphenodon punctatus (assembly GCA_003113815.1). Classification (NCBI taxonomy): domain Eukaryota; kingdom Metazoa; phylum Chordata; class Lepidosauria; order Sphenodontia; family Sphenodontidae; genus Sphenodon; species Sphenodon punctatus. Next base: position 22,877,292 of record QEPC01013865.1, read on the forward strand.
GGTGTTTTTTTAAAATGCATGCCAAAAAAACGTATTTTAAGCAATATGAATTACAATGTTCATCTTTATAGTGCTCATATTAATAAAATATAATATAGTATATTTGTACTCTTTTAAAATTAAGCAAGTACAGAAAAATGCAAATTATGATTGTCTCACTGGGTGTGTGAGTGGGACAGATGGTGATGCAGTTGGCAAAGAAAGGTGAGGACAATGGTAGATATGAGGCAGCCATAACATGACATATTTCTTTTAATGTTCATTCTTCCTGCTTTTTACTCCACACCTTTAAAACCTTGGAGAATTCTGTAAAATACCTTGTGTTTCAGGAGCATCTTCATATGGATGATTATTCGTGTAGAATAATCATCAAGACACCAGACAAGACACTCCTCCGCATCTTCTCTTGTGTTGGTCACAAACCTTTCAGTCTAGTCTCTAGTAATTGATTATATTTTTAAAAAATCGCTAGGACTAAATTACCCTTGAAATGGTCTTTAATAATGTTCAGATTAACACGCTTGACAAACCATTGATGTACAAACTAAGAAAACTGATAGACCTCTTTTTACCAATAGCCATTAAACTAAGGCATCACGTTTACAAAATTCAATACAATTGAATGTTGACCATTGGTTTTACACCTCTCCTTAGTTCAGACATGCATATTTGAAAAAATGTTTTTTCCAAGAAATGACAAGTGGGTGCTGTATGATCCCATTGACTTAATCATCTGGGCTTCAATCCTGCAAGGCGCTGAGTGATAAGGGTTTGATCAAGTAAAGCTCTTAAGTGTATGCTAAAAGTTAAACACATGAATGGGTCCATTGACTTCTGTTAGCAATTGCACCGATTCAGAAAAAGACAAGGCAAATATTTTATTTCAGAAGAATTACATGTATTTTGAATCCAGAGAGACTGTGTGGTTGCTGTGTTGGTCCCAAGTGACAGAGAGGGAAGCAAAGTGGTTTGAAAGATACCTTTTATTGGTCCAACTGCTGTTGGTGGAAATAACAGCAGGAACAACCGCCAACAGGAGTTGGTCCAATAAAAGATATCATTTGAACCACTTTGCTTCCCTCTATGTATTTTGAACAAATCTGAATGGAAAGAGTAAATGTGGACTAAATTTGCATGTGTATCTTCTTGGAGGAGGTATTTTTGGAAGAAGTCCTTTTCTAAGGGCGTTTTCAAACAAGACACTCCCCACCCACCCACTATACATGTTACAGGGCACCCATAGGGCAACACTGCAGCCCTGCAACATGTATAGTGTGTGGGGGGCTGATCCGTAGTGGGTGGAGAGTGTCTTGTCTGAAAACACCCTAAGTTTACTCAGTATGCACTTCAAAGGGACTGATCATATTTTTCTTTTTTTGAATATCTTGTTTTGTAATATTGCTTGCTCTGATAAGAAAGTTGGATGCTCACATAGCATATTATTAGTGCATTGCAAATTTACTTTTATATGAAGGCAATCTTAGGATATGGAGTTTGAACAATGAGGCACTTCTAGGTTTGTCTGTAATTATATAAGGTTGTGTGTATGGCAAAAAGAAAATAATTTTGGAAAGGTGAAGTGACAATGAGTGTTCCCCATAATTTCTGGAGAAATGGCGAGACTTTAAATTATGCAGTAATACAGTATTAATACAAGCAGGACAGACCTTCACCATTAAAGTCAATGGGAGTTTTGCCATTGGGTGAAACAGACATTAACACCATTTTAACATTTCTTATGGATGTTGCAGGGCTGTATTGGTGTCCTATGCAGCCCAGCAACATGCATAAGAAATGTTAAAATGGTGTTAAAGTGGCATTAGCGTCATGTCTGTTTTCACCCATTTAATGGCAGTGGATTCTGAACATAAGTAGTAGGTACGGGACTACCGGAATTTCCGGTATCCGATAATGCCGGTACTGGGCGTACCGGCATTATCGGATTCAACCCGGTAATCCGGTCCGGTTACCGGATTCCGGGTACCGGATTTTTTTTTACATTGCGGCCATTTAAATGAATGGCTGCAATGTAAAAAAACCCCACCAAAAACCTCCCCGAGTCCAGGTTGCGTGGGTGGAAGGGGGGACACCACCCACCCACCCTGCCCGGCCTGGATTTAAAAAAAAAAATTCCCCTCCGTTGCTGGCAAGTTCAACCCAGAGCGCCCCCCCCAGCACCAGCGGCCGCGCCGTCCCAGCAGCCGGTAAGTAAGAGTATTAGACCTGATCCCTGGGGGGGGGGTTAACACCCCCCCAGGGATCACCCTACTACAAGTTCCCAGGATCCAGTACCTTCCTTCAGTTCAGCTCCGGGTGGCGGCGGCGGCGGTCCAGCGGCCTCAGCGCCGGCTGTGGCTGCCGGCTTCAGACGCTGTAGGCCTTCCGGGGAAACCCGGAAGTTCCCCGGAAGGCCTACAGCGTCTGAAGCTGGCAGCCACAGCCGGCGCTGAGGCCGCCGGACCACTGCCGCCGCCACCCGGAGCTGAACTGAAGGTACTGGATCCTGGGAACTTGTAGTAGGGTGATCCCTGGGGGGGGTGTTAAACCCCCCCCCCCAGGGATCAGGTCTAATAATACTTACTTATCGGCTGCTGGGACGCCGCTGGTGCTGGGGGTGGGGGGGGCTCTGGGTTGAACTTGCCGGCAACGGAGGGGAATTTTTTTTTAAAAATCCAGACTGGGCAGGGTGGGTGGGGGGTGTCCCCCCTTCCACCCGCACAGCCTGGGAGGGGGAGGGGGGAGGAATTTTTTTATTCCATTGATTTCAATGGGGACACAGTGCCCCATTTAAATCAATGGAATAAATCCGGTACCGGTATACCGGATTTAATCCGAGAATCCGGTTTTTTTGAAACCGGAATCCGGTAAATCCGGTAGCCAGTAATTGCCCCGGGGTCCCAAGCCTAATAAGTAGTGCCATATGTGGTCAGACCAATGATTGATCAAGCCCAGCATCCTGCCTCTGAGAGTGGCCAAGCTCTCTTGGGAGAAGTACCCAACAGGTCACAATGGGCAATCCATTCCCTGTTGTTCCAGCCCCCAACAGTAAGAGGTTATGTCTCCAAAACCTACTTGGCTGATAGCCGTTAATGGACCTATCCTCCAAGAACATATCCAATCTCTTTTTAAAGCTAGCTACACTACCGGCCTTGACCACTTCCTCTGGCAGTAAATTCTACACGTTAGTTGTGCACTGAATGAAAAAATACTTTCTCTTATTTGTTTTAAATCTGCTGTCAGTTAATTTCATGGACTGTCCCCTTGTTCTAGTACTGTTAGAGAGGACAAATAACCGTTCCCTATTTACGTGTTCCACACCACTCATGATTTTATAAACTTCTATTGTATCCCCTCTGTCATCTCTTCTCTAAGCTGAAGAGCCCCAACCTATCAAGCCTCTCTTCATACGGGAGTGGTTCCATACCCGTGATAATTTTTGTTGCCCTTCTCTGTACCTTTACTAATTCTACTATGTCTTTCTCGAGATGGGGTGGCCAGACTGCACAGGTATGGTTGTGCCAAATGTTTTATATAGAGGCATATATAGATTTATATACATGTATATAGAGGCATTATGATAGTTTCATGTTTATTTTCTATCCCTTCCTTTCCGAATGATTCCTAACATTGTTTGCTTTTTTGACTGCTGCCACACGCTGAGCTGAAGACTTATTTATTTGTTTGGTTGTTTATTTAATATATTCATATCCTGCCGCCTCCGGCAGCTTGGGTCAGCTCCCATCATTAATATATTATAAATATAATTAATGTAATAAACAACAATAAACCCCATAAAAATATATATATATATTTTAAAATTCAGTAACTATAAAACGCTACAGTGTACGCCAAACTAAACACGACACCCATCCCCCCGAAACCACCCTTCACCCTCCCCCCCCACCAAACACCTGGCGGAAGAGCCAGGATTTACACTGACGGCGGAACACAAGGAGGCTCCGGCTGAGGGGAACCGCCGCCAGGAACAAGGTGCACAGCGCAGGAGCAGCCGCTGAGAACGCCCGCCTGTTGGTCCCCACCCATTTAAAGTGGGGCATCGCCAGGATGGCGCCCCCTGATGACCGCAAATGCCGCCCAGGAAGTGAGGCGGTCCCTCAGGTAGCTGGGGCCCAGGCCATTTAGGGCTTTATAGGTCAATGTTTTTTCCACAATGATTCCATGATCCTTTTCCTGAGTGGTAAATCCTTATTTAGAACCCAGAATTCTATACAGTTTGGGCTATTCTTCCGTGTGCATCAATTTGCACTGTCCACATTCAATTTAATCTGCCATTTCGATACCCAGTCTCGCAAAATCCTCCTACAATTCTTCACAGTCTGCTCAGGTTTTAACTACCTTGAATAACTTTGTCTCATCTGCAAATTTGATCAGCTCACTCTTTACTCCCTCTGGCTGAAGTATTTCTTCTAAAAATGAAATGAGTATATTTCCAAAAATATCCCATGCCCCCACCAAGAGAAATATAAATGAAAAGTCATTTCAAACGTACTATTCTTTCTATTTAAATTTGTTTCAAATATATTCAATTCTTTGGAGATATGCCATGTGCCGTCCCCTTTTTTTCTGACTCATTGCGATTGCCAGCAGTAAATATAAATATTTCCATAAAACAGACCAAAAACAATATTCAATTGGAGTTGCTTGGAATTGCTGTTTTACCTCGACGTCTGGTTTTGCATTCTTGGTGATTGTGGATTGCCATTAGGAGAAGGAAAACACACCAATGGGTGATATCCAGCCTAAATTTACATATTACACTAATTCATAACCATTCAAAATATGTGATCACTTGGTTGTGTGGCAGAAAAGAACCCTTGAGTTTGGGTGACCACTGAGAAGTAACCTAGCTCTATAGGACCCCATTTGAACAATTCCTCCTGTGATGCAGAGAAAGCAAGGCTGCTGTGTTGGTCCCAGATATAGGCAATAGAGACTGTACTACTTTGCCTCCTGGGGTGCAGGCACTTCAGCATCAGACAAACCGATCCTTTCTTTACTTCAAATAAGATTTCCTGTTGGCATTGCAAAAAACAAACAAACACGTGACTCCTGTTTTAGTCCCCCTCACAAGTTTCTCCTGCAGATTATGGGTTCTATGGGTGAAGAGCTTAGTTATGTTAGAAATCCAGATCTGCTTGTCTTTCCCTTGTCCCCTTTGGTGAGAATCTGCCTTCAAGCTAGCAGTGCCTTACAGCAGCTTGAAAGGGTTTAGTGGTAGTCTATATCTTGCAGCATTGAGAATGCCTTTTCTCATCTTGGCATGCGAAGATCTAGAGGATACTCATGCTGACTGAGGTTGTGCCAGGGGCCTAAACAGCTGAACATGTGCAGGCTGCAGCTTTTGAACATCAGAAGTGGTCACCTTAGAAATGTTAACAAGATCAAATTCTGTAGAGCCAGTTTTCAGACCCCTTAAAATGAAGCTAGCCAGCTCCTGTGTTCTATTGGAAGGGAGCTGATTTTTTGGATGATTTGCAAAATGTTTTCTTTCAACCCAGAATACATTACAAACAAGATAGACAAAAGTGGTTCCTAAAACTGAGCTGCCTCTAGAAGAGATCCTGGAGCATATAGCTGCAAGAATTGAAGAACATTAAGTGCAAATGAAACTGTAGGGGGCACTTCATCAGGCGTGTAATTACCTCTAGATAAATTTGGTGAGAAATGAGAGGCTTATTTCCTCAGGAGTAAGCACAGAACAAACCCTCAAACTATAGAGCAAGGGAATCCACCCAGGTGTTGTGCATGTGAAGTTTTTCTGTAGGCTGAACAATAGGCAGCCACATAGTCTGTCTTATTGGCAGGTGTACATAAGCCATATCCTGGCTGCCCCCCATGCCTGGAACTCCCTCCCTGCCCACATCTGCCTTGCCCCCTCCCTTCGTACTTTCAGATCCCTCCTCAAGACCCACCTCTTCCGCTCTGCCCTTCCCAACTCCTCGCTCCCCTCTCCTAACTCCTGCTGATACCCTCCATCCAGTACAATCTGTTACCCGAGGCAGGGCCGGCCTTACTGAAAGCGGGGCCCTGGGTGGGGAAAGAATCGGGGGCCCTAACTTCAGGCACCATTGGCGGCAAAGCCGCCGGCAGCCACCACGCCTAGGGCAGGCACCATGCCGGGCTCGAGGGGTGGGGTATTACCCGGGCCTGGGATGGATGGAGGGGCATTCCCCTCCCCCCATCCCCAAGACCGAGTGGCCGTTCGGATCACCTACCTGATCCGCTGTCGCTGCTCTCGTCCGTCGCTTCTCTTCCCGGGCCACCGCTGCTGTGCTGCCGCCAACTCCAGACTGAGGCCGGAGGCGGCCTGGGCCCCGGCCAGGCCGTGGAGGGGGCCAGCGGCATGAGGGAGAGGCAGGGCCTCTGCTTCTCCCTCACTTCCACCGGAAGTGAGGGAGAAGAGAGAGGCGCTGCCTCTCCCTCACGTTGTGACACTGGCTGGCTGGGCCCCCTCCGCTGCCTGGCTCAGTCTGTTGCAGACTGAGCCAGGCAGCCGAGGGGGCAGTTTCAGCCAGGGGAAATGAGGGGGAGGCGGGACTGCCTCTGCCTCTCTCTTCTTCATTTTCCCTGGCTGACTGTGACAGGCAGCGGAGGGGTGGGTGGGCATGGAGTATGGGAGAGGCGGGGCCTCTGCTTCTCCCTCACTCCTGCTGGCCCCCTCCGCTGCCTGTCAGACGCGGCAAGCTGACTCCCGAGGGCCCTACACTCAGGGCCGGCCTTACTGCGGGGTTCGGGCTAGGAGCTGGGTGCGGGGCTCCCTCAGGAGCGGGTCCCTGGGTGGATGCCCCTAACCACCCCGCTGTAAGGCCAGCCCTGACCTGAGGTCGGTGCACTCATATCCTCACCACATGGACCAGCCAGCCATCATTCTCGATGTCACCAAGCCAAACACGTGCACTGACCTGAGACCTTGCATCTTGGTGAATGTTACATGCCTTGTCTCTCCCTCTGTCCCCCCCGCCCCCTCTCTCAGATTGTGAGCCCTAGGGCAGGGACCGTGTCTGTTCCATTACTTTGTAAAGCACCAGGTGCATTGCTGGCTCTATATAAATGCTTGCTAATAATAATAATTAATAAAAAATAATAAATGGTTCCACAGAACATCATATAGAAGTAAGCAGGGTAGGTTAGGAAAAGGAAATACACTGACAGTCCTGGGACATCATTTAATGGAAATGGGTAACAGCAGTTAATAATGATGAACTACATTGGTTTGGGGATGCTTCTGCATATTTAATCTCTTTGTTTTTCAGTCCTTATTGCTGATTTGCTGGTGTACATACCAGCAGTCATCTTGTATTGTTGCTATTTAAAAGAAACCTCAACCAAAAAAAAGGCAAGTATGAGTCTGTTCTTTTTATGTGTGTGAATAAAAATACGTTGCTATTAGCTGGAGTATAAATTTGGAAGGCTGAAAAGAAGGTTAGTTAATGCTCGAAAACCACACAATGCTTTCCGTTTACATAAAATTGTTAACAATCAGTATAGCTCATGCTAAAGACTTTTCCGTTAGAAGACATTAACTTACTTTACAGCAATTATTTTAATGCTTTTCAATAACAATAACAAGATGCACTGAAATTTAGTAGCCATGAACTACTGAATTACACATCTTGTCAAATTTATTGCATGGGTAATAAAACCAAGATTTGTGCTCTGACACAGGAATCTAGGAACAGCCTTTGGTCTTGCTTACTTATTTCAGCTCCCATCTTCAAAGCTCTGCGATGGCACAAGACTCATTTACTTTAACTGGGCTGGTTCCGTCACAAGGCCTTGAGGAGCAGGCTGTTTGGCAAAACCAAAATGCAATGGAAAAGTGACATGACTCTCAAGCTTTCTGATTCTCGTTGCTGTGAAGTTTCTGATCTTCCTGTTCATGCAGCCATTTCTGGGAGAGCTGACCGCTTAGCCTGCATTTTGTGGGACAGCCCTGTAAACAGGTCTGCTGTCCTGCCATTGAGGAAGGGTGTCTTGCAAGTGTCCAAACCTCATTCACTTTCATTGGGCTTGTGTCAGCAGAGGGCGGTGGCCAGTTTAAAGTTGCTGCTGCCTGATTGGCTGCTGGTGCTCGTCTCTCCCTCTTCTGCTTCTGTCCTGAACATGCTACTCCTTCTCTGGCCATTTTGCTCTGGCCTCAAGGAGTGGATGGAGAGTGAGGACCATCCAGCACAACAGCAGCCACCCACCAGACCTTGCCACATATACCCCACCTGACTTGTGTTAGCAATGGTCACTGACAACATGCTTCACGAGAGCTTCACACTGGGTGCTTTTAGACAAGCGCCTCCGCGTGCATCACCCACCCATCGTGCATGTTGCAGGGCTGCGCAGAGCACCCGTGTGGCCCTGCAACGTGAATGGTGGGTGGCGGGTGGGGAGGCGCTTGTCTAAAAACACCTCTTGTCATGGGGCAGTTGTGGCAGGATCAAGACCAGCGCATTATCAAGAAACAAGTTGGGAGGGGAGCAGCAATCTTGAGGTGAGGCTCAGAGATGGACAGGCAGTAAGCAGGGGATGCAGGGAACGAGGGCAGATGCATATTAAAGCAGAGCTTCCTGTTTCTGGTGGGCAGGTTTTTTATTATTATTTATTATTAAATTTATATGCTGCCCCCTCCTGCTATAAGCATCTCGGGGTGGCTAACAACATTTAAAAATACATAATAAAATAAACTACATTAAAAACAACACTAATAACCCTAAAGTTAAAATAACCCAGTACCAAAACCCCTCTGTAGAAGTCTCCTTACACTCTTCTTCCCATTGGGGCATGCTGTACCCCTCCAGCAAATGGATCTGAGTCAAAGCATGCTCCTCAGATGCATGAGAGCGGTATTGGCTACCCCAGAGACAATAGGTGCGGTGTGTTAAACTGAATAAATAATAATAATTAATAATGAGGACTGGAGATGAATGAGAATATTTAGGATGGTGACTAGGCAGACCGTAAGGCCAAACCAGCCATGTTCTATTTCCAGGGCAGGATGACCTCCTCAGAAGTCTCATTCTTTGTTTTACATGTTTAAAGATTATTTTTTTTCATCCTCTTTTTCTCCCCTCTCCTCCAGATTTCCAACGCTCTGTGTATATTACTTTATCCAGGCCTCATTCTTGTCGACTATGGACATTTCCAGTATCCTTGCATTGGAAATGAAATAGGTGTATTTTATAATATTTCATTGTTTTTCTAATTCTGTAAACCACATAAGATATTGGCCTTGTACGCAGGGTTGTTCGTTGAGAGCTTGGGGCCTCTTCCACCTTACAACTGTCAACATTTTAAAAGTAAATATTCATTTAAAATGAAGTAGGGGAAAATGATTGATTCCAAATCATTCCAAATTTGGAATCTTTCTTTTTCTCTGTCTTGTTTTTTAAAAGAGCTTAAGGGCCTGTTTCGTGTCTCTGCCTTGCCTGAAAAATGCTCTGCTGTGGGAAGACTATCCAAGCTGTACTCCCATGATTTCTCTGTGGATAAGAGTGCCATCTTAGAGCTTGTTGGAGAAAGGAGTAGAGTGTCATTCAATTCTATAAAATGTAACGTTCTTTGGACTATCGACTTGCACATGTACCCAAAGCTAAATTTGTACGTTTGAGATAGATATGAACACACAGTTTGCAATGAATAACTTACCCAACAAATGTATTATCCTTGTGCCATTGGGATGTTCACAGGCAAGGAGTGGTTTCCTTATGAATTTGTGTTCAAAATTAGTCTGCGCATCTGTCATTCTGAATTGCTGTTTGTAAAAATTCTCCATTAGAGCCTAGGTAAGGTGTTTCTCCTCATACCTCTGCATCCTCCTCCTGCTGGGTAGTTCTACCGTTGACCGCTAGGAGGCAGATGATAAATTCTTCTTTCACTGCACCTGCGTCATCGGAGCTACCCGGCTCTCGCCAGTCCGTCGTCTGCCTCAGGATCGTTAGGACGCGCCTTCGGGATCCTCAGGACCCTAAAAAAAAAAAAAAAGAAAAGTAGTAGTAGTTAGGGATCAACAGACTCAAAAAAAAAAAAAAAAAAAAAAAAAAAAGAAGGTGGGGCACTCAGGGGACAGCGATCCCGGACGTGGTCTCGGGATCGCTAGGTCAGGCCTTTTTTTAATGTTATCCCCGCCGGCTCCCTTGCATCACGCCTTGGGAGCAGAGGAGGCTGCTCTTCTCCTGCGTAGCAGGGAATATTTGATCATCGGCGCTCCCCCCGCCTACGGTCAGGGTCAGCGCGACTTGGCCCTGTCCGAACAAAAAATTACCCCGGACAGCTCTAAAAATTAGTATGAGCGCAACTGGCAAGCACTCGGTTCCCCCTCCCCCCAACCCTGCTGGCGGGTCGGAGGCGGCGGCAACAGAAGGGGGGAGCCAGGACTCACAGGTACCTTCCCTATCTTCAATAGCCCAAACAATGGGGGAGATAATGATCTCCTTAAGGGAGCTCTCCCAGGCCAAGGTGAGCGGGAAAAGAAAGAGGGGTCTCCACTGCTGACAGGCCCGCCAGCAAGTTACAGAGGGCAGAAAAGCCCAGGGCGGCAACAAAAAAGGGAAAAGCTCCACTAGGGGAAGCCAGAGCCCAGATTCTGCAATCCCCTCAGGGCTCTGAGGAGGAAGATCAGCATGGGGAGAGCAGTCAGGGTTTCAAAGCCCAGCTGCCAGCACAGTCAGACTCAGACCCCATTTCTTCTCAGGAGAGTTCTGACTTAGAAGAAGGGGAATGTGCGGAGTCCACTGCAGACCCCAAAGACAGAGAGGCAGTTCCCTACCCATTGTAAAGAAGAGCTGCTGGGACATGTGATTAAAACTCTCCAGCTCAGGGAAAAGCCCTCTAAGGAGGACTCTTCCGACTCACAAGATGAGGAAACTAGGGATTATATCCCTATAGTTCATGGCAGGGATCAGGGTCTGCCCCTAGATAAAGCCTTTGAGAGAATAGTGCTTGAGGAATGGAAGCACCCCAACAAGGCTTGAACAGGACACAGGACTTCCTTTACTCCTTCTCCAGGAGGAAGGAACCACTGTTCAAAAGTCCCAAAATAGATGCGGCGGCAGCTTCTCTGGCCCGGCAGACAGTTTTTCCCACTGAGGGGGATTGCCACCCCCAGGACCCGACAGACTGAGGAGTGGACTCTGCCCTTAGGAGGGCAGTTGATTCCACAGCAGCATCCCTTAAAATCAATATTGTGGCCTCATATGTTTCCAGGGCTCTCCTTGCATGGATGCAGGAGGCCCAAGACCCTGAGGTGTCTGAAAGAAAATCGTAAAAGCTATCCTCTGGCATTTGCATGGCTATTGCCTTCCTAGCAGATGCAACAACAGATGCCCTAACTTGGTCAGCCAGATCGATGGCCAATAGTATAGCAGCCAGGCGCAGGGTCTGGCTGCATTCTTGGCAGGGAGATACAACGGCTAAGAATCTCCTCACCGCGGCCCCTTACAAAGGGTCCAAGCTCTTCAGGGTATGCCTCGAGAAAGTGCTTGAGGAGGCAAACGTTAAAGACAAGCCTAAGACACTACAGCAGGTGGTACCAAAAAGGGGTTTTTTTAAGGGCTACTCGTTCAGGTTTAGGGGATTCGGAGCTACCTCCAGGAGGGGTCACATCCAGGGTCCCAGGGACTATTCTAATAACTTTTCCTTTTGAGGGAGAGAATTCAGATCTGGGAGGTTCGACAGGCGAAGGCCAAGAGGGTTTGGCCCCGCCCAAACAAAACAAGATGCCTGACTATGCCTCTTCAGAGGTAGGGGGCAGACTACAGCACTTCCAGACAGCGTGGGAGGAGTCCGTTACAGACTCTTGGGTCCTATCCTGCGTAGCAAAGGGTTATCACATAGAGCTGGAGCGCCCCGGCAAGACAAAGATTCATTGCCTCCCCAGTGTCCAGAGACAGACTGAAGCAGAGATTCAAAGACTCTCGGAGATACAGGCAATAGAAAGGTTCCCAGTGCAAGAGCGTTTCTCAGGCATCTATTCCATCCTGTTCTAGTTTCCAAGAAGCTGGGAAAACGGAGAGCCATACTAGACCTCAAGGCTCTCAACAGGTACGTGAAAAAACGCAGATTCAAAATGGAAACAGCAGCATCAGTATGTCAGAGCCTGCAGAAGGACAATTGGATGGCGTCTCTGTACCTCAGAGAAGCCTATCTACACGTACTGATTTGGACCCCGCACAGGAAATGGCTCAGGTTTGCCTACAACGGGGAGCACTGGCAGTTCAGAGCCCTGCCTTTCGGCTTGTCGTCAGCTCCCAGGACCTTCACGAAGATTTTAGTCCCGCTCATCGCCAACCTTCGCAGCGAGGGGATCCACATCTATGCCTATCTAGACAACCTCCTGATTCGGGACAACTCCTGAGCAAGACCATCCAGTACCTAGAGAGACACGGCTTCATGATAAACAAGGAGAAGAGTCACCTCACCCCAAGTCGCAGGTTGGAGCATCTGGGGATACTGATAGATACCACCTCCGATCTCGCGTTCGTGCCACCAGAGCGACAGACCAAGATACAGACGTTAGTTTGGCTGCTGAGGCTCCGCGACCGCATGAGGCTCAAACAACTAGCAAGGCTGCTGGGATTACTGATATCTTGCATCGGGCAAGTGACGTGGGGCCGTTTCTACCTGCGTCCCTTACAGAGGCAGCTAAGGGTTTTCCAAAGAGAACTCATGCTCGGGCTCAATCCATGGGTTCCCATTCTGCGAAAGTTAAAAGACTCGATGTCCTGGTGGTTAAAGCCGGAAACATTGCAGGAAGGAGTGCCACTCACGGAACCAGCAAGATCAGTATTGACAACGGATGCCAGCCTCCGGGGTTGGGGGGGGGAGCACTCAGGACCCCATTCAGCCCAAGGGCTCTGGTCACAGAGAGATGCAGGCAGGAAGATCAACCTCCTCGAGTTGAAGGCCATCCGCCTCGCACTACAGAATCTGTACCTGACGTTCTCCTCTCGTCACCTCCTGGTATGCATGGACAATGTAATGGCAAAGGCCTATATCAACCACCAGTGGGGGTTGAGATCGATAGAGTTACACCGGGAGGCAGTCAAGCTTTTTCATGGGCCCAGTCACACCTGGCATCCTTGAAGTTCCTACACATCAGAGACCAGGACAATACGCTGGCCGACTGGCTGAGTTGGCAGATCTTGGACCCGCACGAGTTGAAGCTGGACAGGTCCGTATTCCAGCAGTTAGTAACCTGGTTCGGCCTCACGCAGATAGATCTGTTCGCAACGAAGGAGAATGCCCAGGTACCTCGCTTCATGGCACGCTCACAATGCAGAGAGGTCGAAGGAATCGATGCGCTAAACCATCCCTGGCCCAGGGGCCTCCTATATGCCTTTCCTCCGTTTCCGCTAATTCAAAGAACGATACCCAAGGCAATCAGGGAACAGGCATGCCTGCTTCTGGTAACACCATGGTGACCCAGGAGACCGTGGTTTTCCGAACTGATAGAATTCAGCCGCGCACAGTACCACAGACTACCCCTCGTACCAGCGTTACTCACCCAGGGGCCAGTATGCTGCACAGAGATACAGACATTAAAACTGACAGGATGGAGCTTGAGCGCTCAGCTNTTCATGGCACGCTCACAATGCAGAGAGGTCGAAGGAATCGATGCGCTAAACCATCCCTGGCCCAGGGGCCTCCTATATGCCTTTCCTCCGTTTCCACTAATTCAAAGAACGATACCCAAGGCAATCAGGGAACAGGCATGCCTGCTTCTGGTAACACCATGGTGACCCAGGAGACTGTGGTTTTCCGAACTGATAGAATTCAGCCGCGCACAGTACCACAGACTACCCCTCGTACCAGCGTTACTCACCCAGGGCCCAGTATACTGCACAGAGATACAGACATTACAACTGACAGTATGGAGCTTGAATGTGCAGCACTTAGGGCAAGAGGCTACTCTGATGCAGTTCTGGCCACGATTCAGCTCTACAGGAGGGCTGCCACTAGGAGAAGCTATCGGGCCATGTGGAAAACTGTTGCTATGTGGTGTCTCCGGCAGGGGCAGGACCCTGCCAAGGCAGGGGTTTCACAGGTTCTGGAGTTTGTCCAGCAGGGCCTGGATAAAGGGCTCAAGGCTAACACGCTGGCTAGGCAAGCTGCTGCCATAGACTCAGTCCTCAGGGCAGTGTCAAATAGAGTGGTCGCTTCGCACAAGAACGTAAGGAGATTTTGGCGAGCAGCCAGAATTATCTCTTTCCCAGTGGTACATAGAGTCCCCTCTTGGGATCTTAACTTGGTCCTGGAGGCCCTTACCAGGCCCCCTTTTGAGCCTTTTAGACATGGGTCCTTATATTTTATGACGCTAAAAGTAATTTTTCTCATTGCAGTGACATTAGCGAGACGTGTCTCCGAGTTAGGGGCGCTCTCCATGGAGGGAAATTTTTCAGGTGGGATTCAGTTACTTTAAGACTGGATCAGGCTTTTTTTTACCAAAGATGAATACTTTATTTCATAGATCACAGGAGGTTGTATTGCCCTCTTTTTGCCCCAGGCCAGGGCATCCAAAGGAAAAGGCCTGGCACATGCTGGATGTCTGGTGAGCCCTAAATGTCTGTCTGGCTAGGACTAGGTGGTTCAGGCAGTCTACTGTGCTTTTTGTGACTATCAGGCCAGGGTATCAGGGGTGCAAGGCTACAAAGACCCTGATCTCTAAATGGATGAAACAAGGGATCATAGAGGCATGCAAGGCAAGGGGCAGGGTTCCTCCCCTCCAGATCTGGGCCCATTCTGTGCGCAGCGCAGCCACGTCATACACCTTTAGGGCAAGGGCCTCTTACGAGGAGATCTGCAGGGCTGTCACGTGGGCATCGATTCATACTTTCGTTAAGCATTATCAAATTAATGTTTTCCAGTCAGCAGAGGCTGCTTTTGGCAGAAGGGTGCTGCAAGCGGTACTGGACACTCCCAGTGCTGTTGGCTCCCACCCCTGAGGTTTTGTCATGATGCTTGGGTACGTCCCATCAGGAGGAGGATGCAGAGGTATGAGGAGAAAGGAGAACTGGTAACCTACCTTCGCTGAATTCCTTTCTCTCATATGCTCTGCATACTCCTCCGACCCTCCCTGCCATACAGCATGGTTAAGAAAGCGGGGCGTGTGGGACCAGTACCACAGTTCGGTTATCGGATTATAGAAGTTGTTAGGAACAGTTATAGCAGGCAGGTTAGTATATAGTTTGTGTGTTACTCTCGGGTGAGCGAGGGAGGTGGTCCCTGTTCTCGCAACTATTGTTTCTAGCTTTCATCTGGAGATGGAGGATAGATCTTTCGACTTGGGAACGGACTGGCGCGAGCCGGGTAGCTCCGATGACGCAGGCACAGTGAAAGAAGAATTTATCATCTGCCTCCTAGTGGTCAACGGTAGAACAACCCAGCAGGAGGTGGATGCAGAGCGTATGAGAGAAAGGAATTCACCGAAGGTAGGTTACCAATTCTCCTTTCCATGCAGATCAGGTAAATGTGCAAACGCTTCCATAGAGAATATTATATATATGGTTTTATTATACATTTCCCACTAATATTTAGGTGTCCAAATTTAATTCTGACTAAGCCATGCCAACTCAGTCTAAGGAAACTCAGAAGGAGCAAACCATGGCCATTCTCAGCATTCACCTTGCTGTTAGGAGTAGGGAATGGGATACATTTCTCTACTCTCAAGGCCAAATGGATTGGACAGCTCAAGCTTTTCTGTCCCCATTTGTCGATAGAACAAAGAACAATACATCTCAACCTCATTGCTTAATATTGGATATGTAAATATTTTGTGGGAATGACATTGGGGGTGGGGGCAGGAGACTTTTTGACCTTTTCCTGAGGTAAACGTTTCATGTTTATCTCGGGGCTTGTACTGTTGCTTCCACCAGTCAGTTGCTTAGCAGTGCAACCAGTGACACTTCCCTTCCTCCCAAGCCATTCAGAGGGCAAGCCCCAGCCACTTCCTGGTCAAGGTTGGTGGTGGGGCTGCATCTGCTACTGATGGATCAGCTGTTTGGCAGTGACCCCAAAAAGCTGATTTATGGAGAGTAACAATGCCCCACCCATCTGCAGCACAAGCCACAGCTCTGGCAGGGATGGGGTGCGATGGATATTTTAAAGGTAAAAACCTTTATATGTATTTTTGGAGGCGAGGTCTGCTTTTGCAGTTTTATAGTATTTTTTCTACTCGAATATATGATCTTTGATGCTTAATTGTTGCTCCCTAAATCTATTGTACAACAGGGATACCCCACGAGTGTGTCAGTCTTGTAAATCTTTTAATTCAATTTAGTTCAAGTCAGTTTGTGTTTTGTATATAGCTGCTGTACATTTGAACTAAGTAACATTAAGAACTGACTTGTTAGGTTACAGGTGTACTTACAATAGGGTTTTCTAACACATAGGCCTAGCCTTTCTCTTAATATTGATTCTGGTGGTTCTTGTGTCCTGAATTTCATTTTCAGATGCTAGTGTGATTAGAATCAAACCATATTTTTTCATTACACTTTGTCCATTGTCCACTGTACTTTTAACTTGCTCTGTACACAGACTGAGGCCGCTTTCAGACCTCCCCCCCCGCACGTATATTCTGGCTGCGGGGGGGAATGCGCAGCCAGGATATGCGCAGGGATTGGCCGGTCTGAAATCCCCCCCCCCCCGGCTTTGCTGGCAGACATGCGCGGGGATGCAGAGCTCGATTTCCTGCTCACGTCTGCTGGCAACCAGAATATGCACGGGGGAGAAGGTCTGAAAGTGGCCTGAGTTCCCTGTCTAACTTTAAAAAATGTGCGTTTTTCGGAAATGCCTAACAATTCTTGGGTGCCTTAGTTTATAATGCCCAGATGGAGACTCCTTAAAGGGGCCTGCTTTTCAGAAAGAGGAGTGCTTATCTTCTGAGAATAGGGTCTCTTTAAGGCAGGGTATGGGGAACCTTTTCCCTCCCAAGGGCCACTTTGAAAATTACTACAAGGTCATTGAAAATTACTACCGAGAGCCGGATAGACCATTGGAGTGTGTAAAGGGTGAGCTTAGGGAGAGGAGGGTCCAGATCATCGATCTGGGCCATGGATCTGTTCTCTCTACCCTTGTGTGCCTGGCCTCGGCCCTGCTTCCTTCCGCTGAACTCGGTCTTCTAATGCTTGGGGATAGGAACTGGATCTAGGGGCTGGATCCAGACACTGGAAAAAGGGTCACATAAAAATTCACTGCAGACTGTATTTGGCCCCTTGACTTTGAGGTTCCCTACCCTTGCTTAAAGGTGTCTTGGAGTGGCCACTCAATCATTGAGACGGCCAAAATGACTAGAGGGTGGCTACCATGTTGGTCTGAAATGTAGGACTTACGACTTGTCACATGCCTGAGGAAGGGCCCTGTGTGGTCCAAAAGCGACAGACATTGGTCCAGTAAAAGATCTCACCTGAACTACTTTGCCCCACCCCCACCCCCAAAATGACTAATTAGTTTTGAACATTTTTCTCAACGTCTTTAGAAGTCTTTTAAACAGTTTTTTCTATCTGTCAGTATATAGCCGAATATATAGGCTGAGTTTTAAAGTTACCAGGGTGAATTGGACAACATTCAAACTTCCAGGTAACTTTGAAAATCTCTCTCTGGATGCTATACATTTTTTTTTCCTTTTAGCTTTTATTTTGAAATAAAATTCACAGTTTGTGCACTGCGGTACAGTACCTGGTCTGGGAAATTAGCTGCTGTATGTTTATAAGCAAGTGCTATAATTGCTTTTTAATTTCAAGGGAGTGGGTTGTCTGTCTCACTGCTCCATTTAGGAGCAAAGACTATGTCATGGTTTTACATACAGTTTTAAATTATTTTTTTTTACATTAATTTTAATTTTATTGTATTTATTTTTATTTTATAAAATCATTTGCTACCCTGCCCCTCCTCCAAGCAGCTTGGAGGGACTTACAACGTTAAAACACATAAAATCAATAAAAACCAAACAATACAATAAAAAGAGAAGGCACAGAAACCAACCCTCCCTCCCAGCCCTCCAGCCCACCCTACACCCCGTCTCCCTCACCAAAAGCCAGACAAAACAGCCAGGTTTTGCACATACAACAGAAGGAGGGGATATCTGGGGCCACCTGGGCCTCCACCGGGAGGGAGTTCCACAGCCTAGGTGTGGCCACTGAGAACGCCCTCTCCATAGTGAACCTCGGCCACATGGGGACCTCAAGAAGGGCGCTCCCAGCGGACCACAGAGGCCGCTCCAGAGCACTGAGAGCAAGGCGGCCCCGCAGATAAGTCGGGTCAAGGTTGCATAGGGCTTTATAGGTCAAAACCAATATCTTGAATCTGGCCCGGAAGACTATAGGCAGCCAGTGCTGAACACAGAGCACCAGTGTAACGTGCTCATAGCGACCCGTCCCTGTAAGGAGATGGGCTGCTGCATTCTACACTGACTGCAGTCTCCGAACCGTCACTGTAGGTAGCCCCACATAGAGTGTGTTGCAATAGTCCAATCTCGAGGTAATGAAAGCATGGATGATCGTTACTTTTGTTCTAGTTTTAGTTTGTTGTTTAAGTGTGTCTACTGTATGTCTTGGCTATGGCATGAGCCAATGCCAAATAAAATAAATTGATCGGTAATAGTTGCTTTTTCAAGTTGTGTTGATGCGTGCAAGCCTTGGGTATGCGATGAACATGGACACATTGAAGAGTCCAGATGTTCAGTACAAGGTACAAGAAATTCAGTTTTGATTATTCATATCTAGTGATTGCCAGTAACTTATGATGTTCCCTGAAGAAGATATTGTTGACATCAAGGGCATTTGGGGGAAGGAGGCAATAGGAAAAGTCAAATTTCTAAATAACAGGGACCCTACTTTAATGAAATATTTCAACAACATTCTGCTTTTTCTTCCTTATGAAGAACTCTTCCTTATGAAGACTCTTCTCACCCTATGAAGAGTCATTACTGACAAACTGGATAGTTCTTTTGTCTCCCTATTCATTATGTTCCCAGGCTGACCTATTTTGTCCTTAACCTAAAACCTCAGATATAATTCTGTGAGTCTTGGCTTTGCGTTGTGGGGTGTTCATTGCCTGTCTCATGACTGGGATCTTTTAGGGTCACTTGCATTTTGCTTGGCCATAAACTACAAACAAATGGAACTCTACCATTCCTTGCCATTCTTCTGCTATCTGCTAGGCAAGTGCTTCAAGAAGGGTCTGACAGGAACGGGGTGAGTATCTTTAAAGCTCAGTCTCCAGAAACTGATTCAGGAATGCACTTAGCCAGCTCAGCCTGGGGAATCTGATTCATCCGATTTGCATGTCAGTCATTTCTCCATTAATCTGCAGAAGGGACTCATGTCACTATAATTCTTCTGTTCCCCCACACCTCCCTCAGAGAACATGCCTCTCTTAAATCATTAAATAACATATTAAAATAACTAAGTGTAGCTAGTGACAACAAACAGCAAAATGTATTAAACTGTCCCTTTGCATCTTCTTGTCACACTTAAATTTGATGGGTGACAAGTGGCACCTAAATTTAGGAGAAAAGCCAAAAGATGTGCTGTCTAAATGGATTTCTTATCACTCATCTTTTCTCCAGTTTCTGCTCAGATTTGTTACTTGTACATACAATTGTATGCTATTCATCAGCGTGAAGCCGTAAGAATTTGATTTTTACATAAGCAGTGCATGTTGGTCTCTGCTGCTTCAGAACTTGAATTATTTTTTTAAAAAATTGTTTTTCTTGAATCAGTCTCTTCTCTTCATGACAGGTTAATGTTGCTGATTAAACTATGCTTTACTGTGGTTGCTGCTTTTGCTTTCTGCTGGCTCCCATTCTGTACAGAAGTGGAACAAATCTCGCAAGTGCTCAGAAGACTCTTTCCAGTTGATCGAGGCTTATTTGAGGCATGTGTTTTGTTGTTTTTAATTCTTCTTGTAAATGGTAAACGTTCTGTATTCTTAGATCCCTTGAGAAACCTTCACCATGACCTTTAGGGATTTCATGTGGAAGACAGACCACAGGACTAGTAATTTGAGCTGGCTTCTTCGGCAAGCATTTCTTGCCAGCTATTTAATCCAGTACTTAACCCCTAGCTCAGCTGGCATCTTCCAGGATATTATATGAGTAGACAACACTTATCCCATCATCAAACCCATACTTCAGTCATACATTTTTCCATTGAAATGGATTCTATAGTAATTGACAGTGTCAGCTATAATGTTAACCATTTTAAGGTTTCCTCCCTGGTTAGCATAGAACTCTTGCTTTAAAGAATTATTTGTAGATCTATGAAGTGTTTATAGATCTACAAATCCCCTGAGTGGGGACATTTGAAGTTTTGCTTTGTGGCCCATCTTATTTTTTTCAATAGGGAGTTTGGGGAGAATTCCAAACCACATAAATTTGATTCATCATAATGCTATGATAACACAGATCATAAAGATGCTTTGGAGCTCACATTTACCATACTTAAAAATGAAGGACGTGGAAATTTTGCTTTGTGTCCCATCTCATTTATTTCAATAGCAAGTTTTGAGAGAATTTCCCCAGAACTTGTAACAAATTTGATTCACCATAATGCTATGATAGCACAATTTTTAAAGATGCTTTGGAGCTCACGTTTACCTTACATATAAACTAAGGACTTGATTCTACAAAGTATCTAAGTGCAGTGTTAAGTCCCATTGAAGTTGGTGGTATTTAGTTAAGTGCTTTGCTGAACTGGGATCTAAGTGACTGTGAACAGTGTATGTAAATAGTTTGCTTTTCAAAGATAACTTGTTAGCCATTCTCAACCAGACAGAAATTGTAAAACAAGCTGCAGCACATTTACCCTGCAAGGTAACCTGAATCTGTCTTGATGCATTCTAAGGAATATTTTCAAATCTTATTCTCCAGGAGCATGACGAGATGTTGCTAAAACCTGAGATGTAGAGGCCTTAACAAGCCAAATACCTTTGGCCATTTTGCATATTTTATCCATTGCTGAGTTTAAAAAAAAAATATCCTTAAATGTCAACAAACAATGCATCCAAAAGAGTGCAAGTATTTTGATCTAATATTAGCCCAAATATTTCCAGAGCTAAGCAGGGGAATGACTGACTTGGATACTAATCTGGATAAACTGAGAAATTGTCCACGTAAGCAATACACAGTAAGTTTATACTGGGGTGCCTGTAACAGGTTCTTTGAATTGGTTCCCATTTGCAGAAACGGCAACAAATGTTGATGGTTGTAAAATCTTATTGGCCATTAAGTAGGCGTCTTATATGTTTGCCAGTGCTGCCAAACCCTCTGTTCGCTTGTAATCCTCAGCAAATTTGAAGAGCCGATCCTGTATTGCTAGGGAGCATGCAAGAAGGATGGCTCTGTTGTTGGTGCTAGTTGCTTTCTTGCTGTTATGTCTACACAGCTGTGATTCAAGCAGCTGTTTAGGGATGAGTTTCATGAGCATGATAGCTGTGGTTACAAATTTAATTTTGAAAGTGATCCTAGCACAACTGCTAATGTCTTTAGACTTCTTGATTTATTAGTGGTTAACTCTGTCATTGCTAGCAGCCAGAAAACAGAGCTAAATACATTCAGGTATGTCATAGGATGAGACAAAATGTAGTCGCTTCACATCCAAAAACAATTTCACGTCTCCACTTATTTAATCTAAAATGGATTTCATTCAACAATGGATGATACCAGACCTTTATGTTTACAAAGTGTGCAAAGAAATGTCTATGGCCTCTTATAATTTAAGAAGGCATTACTCAATTATTTAAATATGTTAATATGTTATAATCAAAGTTTTTATGCCCATTCTTGAAGCAAGGCCACAGTGAATCAAATGTGGCATTTCATCTTCACATTTGACAGGAATTAAACTCATGGAAATACTAAACAGTTCTTTGACTGTTTGAACATCAAGCTAAAACAAATGCAATTAATTAAATGTCTTTTCAGGACAAAGTAGCCAATATTTGGTGCAGCCTAAGTGTCCTTGTAAAGATAAAGGCTGTTTTGCCACCACAAACCCAACTTAAACTCAGGTAAGAGAGAACTGAGACCTTTCACCTTTATTGGCATTAACCTTTTGGAAGGATTCAGACAGATGTGGATTTTTTTTAATTACCTTGGTTCATGGTACATTTTTAAACCCAAACATCAAAAATAAGATTGTGTAAAGTATATCCTCCAAAGGGTTTGTCCATAATATTTAGAATTGTAGGAGACTGTTTCTGATTTCTGTTCGTTTGTATGATGATTTGAGCTGCCTAATTAAGAAATTCAATATTTGTTTTAAAAGAAGGAAATTGCGTGTGTGTGTGTATATATCTATCTATGTTTCACAGTCACTTTATATCTATATCTGTAACCTTAAGGGGAAAGCTAAACTTTTTTTAATGATCTTCTAGCTTTGCTTTAACGTTTCTGAGCCTACTCCCTGCTTGTATCAAACTAACTCTCCAGCCCTCTCTGAAAGGATTGAAATTTGCTCTGGTAAGTGTATATTTTTTATAGTTTAAATATACAGTTGAGTGTTGGAGCATGACCCAACTGTTGTACTTAGCAATTCTGCATATTGTGGCAATTATATATATTAAGTGTCCTTTTGTAGTTGCTGACGGGACTGCTTTTTAAAAGCAGGTCATTGTAGCTGAGCAGAATATTGAAGTCCCCCGGAAGGACCTAACTAGTGTCTTTTAAATCACTGGCTTTATCCCTTGTCAATACTTAATTTCCCTCAATCTCTAGTTTCTTTCTTTATTTTTATTTTTATACAGTTTCCCTTTGAAAGATTCTCCACACATTAAGGCTTTGTATGGATTTAAGAGTTCCCTTCTATTTTGTTTTGTTTCCAAAGTGATAGTTTTTCTTAATGCACTGGCTGCCAAATTCAATAAAAATTCCCACAGTAGCTATTGCAGGCTTGTGATACTTTCCCCCTCAAATATTTGCTTTTCACTCTGCAGCGTAAACACAAATTATGCATATTAACATGATGTGAATGCAGAATTTAAAAAAAACCAGAAATCTCTACACTGGGGCAAATGTCACTAAAGCTTTACAATGAGCCTTAGAACTAGTGTTAGCTCTCATAATTATTGTTTAAAAAGTTTCCTTGTAAACTAATTTTTACTGAGTTTTTATTATTCTTATTATTTATGTAGTGCCAGAAGTGTACTTGATGCTTTACAATTGTTAAATATAGACAGGGTCCCTGCCCCAGGAGGCTAGGGGAGACAAAGGGTAGGGGGAAGAGAGGGAGGGACGGGGAGACATTCATGAAGCTGAGAGGTTGCAGGGGCACGTGCTTAGCTTAGAAGGGGGACCGTGGGTAAATCAGATGAGTGAACGTATTTGGGGAGGGAGTTCCAGGCATGGGGGCGGCAAGGGAGAAGGGGCAAACATGTTTTGAGGAGCAGGGGAGTTGTGAGCAGGCAGGGGTGGTGGCAGAGGAGCTCCCAGACAGGAGTGTAGCGCAAAACGAGTGCAGAGAAACAGGAGGGGGGTTGAGGCCATGAAGGGCCTTGTAGGCAAAGATAAGGAGCTTTTTCAGACTTTTACAATGATAAAAAGAAAGTTGTTCCTTCTGAGGAACTGAGCGGTCCTGATGACCAACTGTCATACATTTTACCCCAATCCACAAACCACTTACTCCAAAGAAGTCCCATTAAAAAGCCCCCAGAGACTCCTTCATGGATCACAGCTTCGGTCTTGAGTTTGCTAGCTGTAAAAAGTCTGACCTTATATTAGTGAGGCTGGGAAACTGCAAACGCTTAAGCTATAGTATAATAATTCATCATGCCAAATAAATTAAGGTAAATAAAGCTTTGTATGTGCGTAAATGTTGGCCAGATCACAGCCTATTTACTTGTTCTTGGTACCTAGATCCAGGCGGCATCCTGCTTTTTGCACTACGAACAGTTGTAAATCTCTGTACTTACCTGTGCTGCATATATTGATATTGCAATAGAATTAAATTAATTGGCCCAAATCCTAAACACAGTTGCTCATGCAGAAGTCTCATTGAAATCAATGGGACTTACTCCTGTGCCAAGTATGTTTAGGATTGAGTCCATTGCGTACCAACAGCTTTGACCTCCGACATTTCATAGCAATACTGCTCTTCACGTAAAATCAGGCCCTCTGAAATGAAAGGCTAGTCGCCTACGGTAATACTTCTACTATTTTATGTTTTTTTTTTTTTTTTAAGGCTAGTTGTGCATTGTCCTTCTTCTTGTTCTCTTTCCAAGTACATGAGAAATCTATTCTTCTTGTTTCAATGTAAGTAGATGATTCTGATTTTTATTCTACAAAAATACTTGTATGTTCTTCTCTCAGTTTGGATGCTGCTGCTGCTGCGCACATCCTCCCTGCATGGAAGTAGCACAGTGATTAAAGCAGAGGTTCTTCTGTAAAACTGGCTGCGCAGCGCTCCTTTCCTGGACAAGTTATGAGCAACGAGCAACCTGGGGGTGTAAAAGGAGAAGAGTTTTTTGTGTAACTTCTTCCTTTACCTGAATAGTAGGCACACACATTGTGGACTTGTAGGGGTGAGATCCAGCACAAAAGCTGACTGGTTATTTTGGTGGTTGGTTGACTGATACAGGATGTGGAAAGGGAGAAGAGGCAGGGATATTGGGGGGTCTGCTCTGATTCCCAGGACCAGTCTGCTACTGTGTTTGGAGACCTTAGTAGGCCCCACGTCATTGAAGGGAGAGATGGAAAGGACATCCGCCATGTCCTGTCCCTTAAATCGACTTTGGGGACAGGTACGGAGCTCAGAGTTGGCACAATTGCACAAACAGGGAGTTCTATTCCAAGGGGAATTTTGGGTGATAATAGATGTGATGCTGGTCCGCTATGGCCTGCCTGGGCCGGGGACTCACTGGGATGTCTATTTCTGTGCCTCCAGATGTGGGCCTGCTGCTCCCTCAGGTTGCTGGCTGGCCCAGAACTGGTCCCCCAGAAGTTCCTGGCTGTGCAACCCGGGCCAAGGGCCACCCAGGTGGACCATAGCAGGCCAGCACATCCATTTTTGGCCCCATCCCTGATGGGGATAGGGGCCATCAAGGCTGCCTTTCATGGAGGGGGGGGGCAGGGCACTTGGGGTGCGCCAGAGGTGGGGCCACATGTTTGTTCTCTTCCCCATGTTTGTTGGGACTTGCTGGCCAGCCCATTTGTTCTGTGTCCTGACCCGACTCTAAGGGTGGCAGCTGCCATCTTCCACCCCCTCACCCCACCCTGAAGGGGGAACGGCTGTGGCAGCCACCTGTCTCTTTCCACCCTTTCTTCCAGCCAGCCCCTTTGGTATCGATCGCATTAGAAATTCCAACAACCTGTAAAGGTCAAACGTATGCAGTAGCTTTTGAGGTATCCAGTTAGTAGGGACTCCCCATCTTCTCTGGGCAGTGTAAGAATTTTCTTTTTCATCAGACATTTGGCAGGTGGTGATAGAGCTAGCGGTGATTTGGGATAGGGGATTTTAAATTTGTTTTATTTATGTGTACTTTATTATATTTTTGTTATATATTTTGATGGTTGTCTGATACAGGATGTGGAAAGGGAGAGAGTAGAGTATACGTTATTTTATATACTAAATCTAAATAGATATATAACGTAATATAAATATATAAAATAATGTATTGTAAATAAATTACAATGAGTAATATACTTATTTTTCTGTTTTCCTTTTAGACCAGTCTGCTTAATCATAAATGAAATTCCTTTTACATCGACATGGTTTTTACTGGTGTCTACCTTCAGGTGAGTAACAACATTAATATCTCTTCATGCTTCTTCCTGACTTAAATTTTGTGAACTCTTCTTAGGCGTATTCGTTTTCCTTCCGTGTTCACACGTTCCTTGAAATGTGCCTGATGGCATGTAGACTAATGCACTTGTGTCTCAACAGCATGCTTCCTCTTCTGCTGAAGGACAGCCTGCTGCTGGCTTACATTGCAACGACGTTGACATTTCTTGTAGTGTGTGTGACTTCTTTGTCAATACTTGAAAAGACGTCTGAAGGGAACCTGCAGCTGAAGTCACTTTCCCTTTCTATTAGGGGATACCTTCCTTGGTTTAAGGCATTCCCAAAGATTATGAAAAGTTTAGAAAGTAACTTTTTAAACCCTTCATACATGCCAAACCAGCTATGTATGCTCTAGGTACATTAATCTTGCTATGGAATATATGTACTATATATGGAATATTGTAGGGGAGGGGAGTGGTACATTTTCATTGAAAAAAGGTTTATTGGAATTTTTTGGTTTTTTTTCCCTTGCAGGATTCTTTTGTAGGTGTCCTCCCCCTCCCACCATGTAAGTCCCATGTCCGGGTCTTGCATGGTGGGTGCGGGAGGGAGAATTCTTGCTTCCTCACTAAATCATCAAGGCCTCGGGTGATCGTACTGAACAGCTTTTTGGTGTTAAAACTATAATATAATTGAGGGAGATGTGATTTTTTTTTTTTTTTTTGCAGGTGCAAGCCTGTTTTTGCAACATTCCCCTCTTAAAATATTTATGTACAATATGCTGCTGTTTACAAATTTGTATTCAATAGAAGTTAAATATGAGCAATCCCATCCAGCCCCAACCCTCTCCTCATCCACTTAACTCCTGTAAGACCCACAAGATGAGAATTTAAGGAGTTATGATCTTCCTCCTGGTTCTCCTGCTTTGTGGGCAGGGGCTTTATTCATACTTGCTGTGCATGTTCACACACTTGACCAGTCCGGAATAGAGACAACACTAGTTTTACTGGTTAGCAATATGTATAGAGACCACTCAGACTTTCTCTGTGAACATACCGAGTACATCTCTTCTTTGCTTTTATGAGAAGGCTGTTTCAACTAAAGCTGTTCTTCACAGTGCTTTAAAGTGACCATATTTGCATCATCCCTAGAAATTGGTGTGCAAGATGTCAGCTTAAAACGGGGGGTGGGGAAACTTCCTGATGTGCATGCCCTTATTTCCCCCTCCCTTTCCCTGATCTCGGTCTCAGCACCTGGGGGTAGGAATTTGATCCAGGGACCAGATCCAGGAACTGGAAAAGGGGGGGGCCTGCATTTGACCTTGCAAACGTAATGCTCCCCATCTGAGGCTTAGAAACACATTGTATTTACTGAGATAGCATCCAGGGGGAGGATGAAGCAGACATTTGATCCCATCAATTAACCAGTCTATCATTATTATTATTATTATTATTTTTACTTCCCAGTTCCTTGTCTCAGTAACTCTGATGGGCATCCTGACTCTACTGAGTGCTACGCTGGATCCTCCAGAGACGCTACCAGATTTGTTTCCTGTATCCATCTCTCTCGTTTCCTGCTTGCACTTCTTATTTTTCTTTGTCTATTTTAATGTTGTTCTCCTGTGGGACTCAGCAAATGGCAAAAATCAGAAGAAAGTCAACTAGTTACAAATCTCAAGCTGACACTATTGGGGACGAAAGTTGTGAAAAAGCAGTATTTTCATTGAACCATGTCTTTAAATTGTAGCTAAATCAGCTATGGTGGGCAGCTTGAAATCCTTGTCTGATTTCCCATATTGTAATGAAGGCCAGTTAATAAAACATTTTATATTTGAACAGAAAGAATAAGTCCATGACAGTTTTGTTTGGAGGAATAAAAGTAGCAAAGAGTGTTTGGAAGTTAACTATTTGTTGTATTATGCTGTATAGATGTTATGGAACAATTTATCGGCAAAATGTAAAGGCTCTTTTGTAAGCTGAAAACAATTAAATAAGAAAAGTCAGTGCCTCTTTGTTTTTAATAAAGCTCCAAATTAATTTTCTAGTGGCAATTTTGTGTCATTTCAGAATGAAATGTGGATGAAATTCAAAGCAGTAGGTTAAGCAGTAACTCTTGACAACTGCTGCTTCTCACTGGCCTCTCTTGCTGGACCATTTTGATTACATAAATTAAGCTGCCTTGCACAATACTTCACTCGCCTCTATCATTCTTTATCATATGATATGCGTAAAACCATCAAGGCCACTGCACCCATAACCATGACTCAGTGTCGTGGTTCATGCTAACATGGCCATCTTAATCTGGCATTAACCCTCTATGCCAGCTGAAGTCCATTTTTAATTTAAGTGCCATGATGCCGAGCTTGCTATTACTGTTTCTTGTCTGTGTCCTTTCAAACCATACACTGATATCGGCAGTTGTTAGGATCTAGATTAAATGGTTAATTTAAAATTTGAAAAATGGTTCAACTAAATTTTTTAATCTCCTTTTAGCTGAAGAATATGGCAGACAAAGTCACAAGCTGAACTTCAGTTCTGATGCAAAACCCTTGTGGTTTTTATCATACTCTAATCCGGAAAACTGCAAGTTCTGCAGCAGTTTCAACTCAAGTGCATCTTTCTGAAGCAATGTGAAAATGATTAATCAGTCCAGTGTTCTCTTTCAGGGGTGGGGAACCTTTTCCTTACCAGGGGCTACTTGGAAAGAGAGTACAAGCTCCAAGGGCTGCATAGACGTTGGGTGTGGGGGTGCTTTAGGGGTGCACTTAAGAGGAGAGTCCAGACCATGCCATATCATTGTGCGCATGCTCTCATCTCTGCCGCCTTTCCCTGAGCTCAGTTTTTCAGTGCTTAGGGGAGGGGTGGGGAACTTTTTCTGTCCGGGGGGGCCACACTGAATATTAGTACAAGCTCCAAGGGCCACATAGAGGTTGGGGGCGGGGGTGCTTTACAGGTTTATTCAAGAAAAGGAGGGCTCAGATCATGGATCTGTCCCTTACCTTTGCGTGCATGCTCTCCTCTCAGTTTTTCAGGGCTTGAGGGTAGAGAATGGATCCAGGGGCCAGATCCAGGCACTGGAAAGGGGGCCACATAAAAACTTGGCAAGGGCTGCTTTTGGCCCTCGGTTCCCCACCCCCTGGCTTAGGGGTAGGAACTGGATCCAGGGGCGAGGGCCAGGAGCTGGAACGAGAACACACAAAAACTAGCTGTGGGCTGTATTTAGCCCCCAGGTCTGAGGTTCCCCACCCGGGCTCCTTCTGTCTTAAAATCAATAGGTCACTGAGCTCTGCAATGAAAACTTATAAACACTGTAGAGTTGGGAGAAGCTGGAAGTTTTGGCATCTGCTTGTGGGCAAGCTGAAATATCTTGTCGTCTGAAATTGGTTGGATGGTTCTTTCCCTTTCCACTTGTGGACAGGGGCAGATGTGACTTCTTGTACCTAGTACTAGCTGACCCCATGTACCTATTCACCAGTAATGGCTAACACAGCACAAGTTCATGCTCTGTTCATGTGTAGGTCTGTGCAGCCTAAACTGCTAGAACCTTAATTTGATTAAAATGGACACTTAGATGCTAGAGTATGTTTCTGAAGTAAGGAGTGCTTGTTGGGTAATGAGAGCTTTGAGTATGGCATGACAAAAGCAAAACTGAAGCTGAAAAGTACCACCTGAGTGGCTCCTTGTAGTTTCCTGCTATAGAAGTAGGTAAGGACACAAGAAGTGATTAGTTAAGTACAGGGTCTTTACAAAAAGAAGCAACCATTTGTGTGGCGTTTATTTCCTAAAGTTAGATACCTGTAGTACTGTATCTGGTATCATGGTGTGCAGGAATGTTGGGAGTTTAGAATTCTAAATCAGTTTACAATCAGTAGTGTTACTGTAGTGACCAAAATGGCGTACAGCATACAGGGCCGGTCCCAGGGTTTGTGAAGCCATGTGCAAAGTCTTGGTGCGGGGCCTAATTTGCATAATTAGGCTCCACCTAATTATGCAAATGTATAAATTTACATAAAATTTACTCCCTCTGGACATTCTTCACCCCTCCGAGCAACCATGGAGAAAGGAAAATTGGTTCACTTATCTGTGAATTTTCCTTCTGCGGGGGATCCTTCTGGCCGGCCAGTCAGGATAGTAGGGTAGATCCCACCGGGAACCACTAGGAGGCAGACAAGCTAGTTTTCTAGACCCCTCCTCCCAGGGATCTATCCTCTAGCCACCAGTCTTTCCAAGCTGTCTAAGCCTGTTAAACTTATCCTATGTAATGCTAGAAACAACTTCTTAACATCGTAACTGATTATCTGGAATAAACTTTTTAAATTATTTCTTATTTGTCCTGAACTTTCCTTTAAGCCTGGCTCGTCTGATAAGGAGATGACGAGCGAAGGATATGTCAAGGTAAACACCCCTTGACTCTCCACCTCAGAGTTCTTACCACTCTGGGTGGGGACTTGCCGGCCAGGAGGATCCCCCGCAGAAGGAAAATTCACAGGTAAGTGAACCAATTTTCCTTTCTCCCGGGGATCCTCCTGGCCATCCAGTCAGGATAGTAGGGATGTTCTAAGCAGTACCCCATCTCCATTTAAGGGAGGAATAGCAGAGTGGACAGAGTGACAGGCAGAAGCCAGGCGATACTACATCTTATTCACTAATCAAAGGACCGCCTGCAGGACTCTTCTCCCAAAGGCTGCCTCCATCGAGTCCTGCAACAGAATCCTGTAGTGCCTTGTAAATGAATGCACTGAGGACCACGCCGCAGCCTGACAGACCTCCATAGGAGGCTGCATTTTTGAACGCCTGAGAGGTAGCGGCACCCCTTAGGGAGTGAGCAAAGATTCCATTTGGTGGTATTCTGCCTGCAGCCCTGTAGACCTCCGAGATGCACAGGGTTATCCGTTTAGTGATTAATGCCTTGGATGCCTTCAGACCCCTTCTTTGGGGGTTATATGAAAGAAACAGGGCTGAAGATTTCCTAAATGACTTATTTCTGATAATGTAAGTCTTCAAGGCCCTCCTAACGTCTAGGGTGTGCCATTTACGTTCCAACGGGTGATCTGGATTGGGGCAGAACGAAGGAAGATTAATTTCCTGCTCCCTGTGAAAAGGGGAATTCACCTTAGGGCAAAAGGCCAGGTCCAGTTTGAGAACTACCGAAGACTCCTTGAAGGAGTATAGTGCTGGTTCAATGGATAGAGCCCCAAATTCTGATACCCTTCTGACTGAGGTCACCCCGATGAGAAAGGCTACCTTTAAGGATAAGAAGTATAAAGATACCTCCTGTAGAGGTTCGAACGGGGCCTTGGTAAGGGCATCCAGGAGAAGGTTCAAGCTCCACGAGGGGAAGCGATGAACCACTGGAGGGGAAATTATTCTTGTGGCCCTTAGAAAGCGTTTTATTTGTGGATGACCAGATAATCTGAGACCTCTCACTGTGCCCAGTACACTATTAATGGCCGCTACCTGCCTTTGCAGGGTATTAGGTTTTAATCCTTTCTCTAAGCCTTGTTGTAGGAAGTCTAAGATGTTACTGATTATTGCCCTGCTAGGTCTGATTGATCTACTCTGACACCATCTAGCAAATTTGCCCCAGGTACTCTGGTAGATTTGTTTGGTCACTGGTCTTCGAGATCGTAGCATAGTGTCCAGTACTTTGTTTGAATACCCTAGTTTTCTTAGGGCCCTCCTTTCAACCTCCAGGCCGTCAGTTTGAGCGCTGTCGGGTTGTCGTGTCATACTGGACCCTGGGTTACTAGGTCCAAGACGGCTGGTAGTCTGAGGGGAGGTTCTGTACTGAGGTTCATCAGGTCTGCGAACCAAGGTCTCCTTGGCCAAAACGGAGCCACCAGAATGACTTCCGCCCCCTCGGTCTGTATCTTTGCTAAAGTCCTCTGTATGAGGGGAATTGGAGGAAAGGCATATAGAAGTCCCTGGGGCCATCTGATGTTGAGTGCATCGAAGGCTATCGCCCTGCTGTCTGGGTGACAGGTCACGAAGCTGTTCATTTTCGTGTTGGTCGGTGATGCGAATAGGTCTACTGCAGGAGGACTGAACTGGTCTGTTATCGCTTGGAATGCTCTTGGGTGTAGTGACCATTCTCCTTGGTTCAGATCCACCCTGCTGAGCCAGTCGGCGTAGACGTTCGCCTGTCCTTTGATGTGTAGGGCTCTGATTGATTGTAAGTTGCCCTCTGACCACCTGATGAGGGTGGTAGCCATCCTGTGTAACGTCTCCGATCTTGAGCCGCCCTGATGATTCAGGTAGGCCTTTGCGACCATATTGTCTGTATACAATAGGATGTTTTTCCCCCGTAGAATAGCAGCGAGACTCCGTAATGCCAGATAAATCGCCCTCAGCTCCAACCAATTGATGTGCTGTCGCTTCTCCCCCAGACTCCCCTTGCGTTGAGAGACCCTGTGCGTGAGCTCCCCAACCGTGGAGGCTTGCATCCGTTGTCAGAGTTGTCATCTCTGGGTCCGCGAGTGGCATTCCGTTCAGAAATTGGTGCGGGGTTAACCACCACCTGAAGGACTTCTTTAGGTTGGGTGTTATCCGGATCCATGGGTTCTCTCCTTGTGTTATGCTGTCCTGCCACGGTCGCAGGAAACGCTGGAGGGGTCTGGCATGAAATCTGGCCCATTGAGTAATCCCCAAGCAGGAGGTCATGGCTCCCAACAGGCTCGCCAGGGTCTTTAGCTTGGCCTTGCAAGCTTTCGAGACCCGGTGTATCAACTCGAGGAGCTTCTGCTGCTTTTGTTGAGAAAGGAAGAGTCTGCAACCTATGGTGTCCAACACCACTCCCAGATGTTCCAGGATTCATGACGGCTCTAGGTGACTTTTTCTGAAGTTGATGACGAACCCATGCTCTTGTAAATATTTGACGGTTCTGACTATGTCCCTCTGAGCTCGCTCGATTGTTGGGGACCTTATCAAGATGTTGTCCAGATAGGGGTGTAATTTGACCCCCTCCGAAGGTTCGCTATGAGCGCTATCAGGACCTTTGTGAAAGTTCTTGGTGACGTTGCTAGTCCAAATGGGAGTGCTGCTACTGCCAATGTTGGCCCGCATAGCTGAACCGGAGCCACTGACGGTGAGCTGGTAGGATTGGAATGTGGAGATAGGCTTCTTTCAGGTCAAGGGAGGTGAGCCACTCTCCCCTTGTGATTGCGATCCTAATGGATTGTAATGTCTCCATTTTGAATTTTTGTACTCTTATGGCTCTGTTCAGGACCTTGAGGTCTAGTACTGCCCTCCACTCGTTGGATTTTTTGGGTACTAGGAAAAGAATGGAGTATAACCCCTGTCCTTGTTCGTGGACCGGTGCCCTTTCGATCGCCCGATGTTGTATAGTCTGGTGATCTCTTGTTGCATGGCCGTTCTTTCGGCCCGATTGCTGGAGACGGAAGAGGTGCAGAAGAATTGACTGGGGGAACGGGAGAATTCTATTGAGTATCCTCGTCGGATAGTTTGTAGGATCCATCCGTCCGTGGTTGTCTGAGCCCACTGTCTTGTGAATCGTTGGAGCCTGCCCCCCAGTTTTTGTTGGTCCTCTTCCCCATCCATGATCCAGTCAGGCGTCCATCTTGGGTCGGCCTGGGGTCTGGCATTGTTTGTTTCTGTTGTCGTGACCCTTCTGTCTTTGCCACCGGGGTCTGTATTTTTGTTGATTTCCTCTGTGGGGAAAAAATTGTCATCTAGATCCCCCTGCTCCCGATGGTTTGGTGTTGTAGGGCCGAAAGGAACATCTTTGTGTTCCTACACTTTGCAGCGTCCGCTTTTTTGTTTTGTCCGTAGCATTCGCTAGGACCTTGTTGAGGCATATGCCAAATAGCTTGCGTCCCTGGAATGGCCCCCCGACCAGAGCGTTCTTGGAAGTATTGTCCCCCTTCCAGGATCTTAGCCACAGTCGTCGTCGTGCTGCTATGTTCGATGCTGCTGCTCTGGACGCCCATCGCAATATATCTGTCGAGGAGTCGGCCACGAACGTGTATGAGAGTTGTATCCTGGTGGATAAGCACTCTGGTCATTTTTGCTGACACTCTTGGGTGCCCTGCACGCTTGATCCACGTCATCACGGCCCTTGAAAAATACGAGGTTAGTGTGGCCATCTTTATCATTGTTGCCACCTCTTCAAAGTTCCTTCGTAAGTTGCATTCGATCCCCTTGTCCATTGGGTCTCGGGGATAACATTCCCCTTCTGTGGGGAAGATCGAATTTCTGGCTAGCGAGGCGGCCGCCGCATCCACCTTAGGGATGGAGAGCAGTGCGTTTTTGTTCTTAGATAGGGAAGAGAGAGTCCCCTGTGCCTTGGGTAATCTGGAGCCCTTATTGGGCCACTGCCATTCCCTTTTGATGATACGCTCATAGGCCCTGTCTAGGATCATCCCCCTGTCTCTCTCTCTGGCTCTGGGGATGTATTCCCTGCCTTCCTCCTCTGATGATGATTCAGACGAGGCCTCTGTCTTTCTTCTCTTTTAAATGGAAGGCCTTGGTGACCAGGGAATAGATTTGGTCCTTGTATTTGGTTGGGAAGTACCTGTCAGGGTCTGACGAGGCTTCCAGCTCTTGCTCCTCCCCCTCTGACTTCTCCTCACTGTCTGAACCTTGGTTAGACACTTCCCCCTCCTCTTCACTGCTCTCTCTGAGAAGGAGTTTGCTGTTTCCCTTCCTTCTCTTTGCCCCTATTTCCTCCTCATCTGAAGACTGAATTGAAAAGACCTCTTCTTGGGCCTCAGATTCCGAGGAGGCTGGGGATTCTAGGATCTTGCCTGCTTTACGTGGCTTTTTTGTTTTGGGCTGCTTGCCCTTTCCTGCCCCCTTCGAGTGTCCCTTGAAAGATCTTTCCTCCCTGCCAGGGGAAGGTGACCGTTTCCTCTTTAATTCAAAGAGGATCTCTTTCAGTACCTCCATATGGAGGTCTTGTTCTGGAGGAGGAGGGGGGGCTGGGTTCCCTGATGAGGATTGATTCTCCTCTGTACCCTCCTGCTCCGTGGTGGCCCTGCGTTTAGGAGCCATTTTGTTTTGAATACGTGCCCCTTTTGATGCGCGGGAAGGCGGTGGGTGGGGTGGGGGCGGGGCGATTTCCGGAGTCCGGGCTGAAGCCGTGGGCTCGAGTTCTGGGCCTCCCCTGAGGTCCTGTCTGCGCCGGAGTTTCGGGCTGCGGGAAGCGAGGAAGGCGTGGGAGGAGGAGGGGGGGAAGGTTTCTTTCCTTGGGTGGGGAGCGAGTCTCTCCATGCTAGAGCTCACCGGGCCAGGGCTTTTCCCCAAAGGCGGGAATGATCTTCCGCCTGAAGTGGATGGAGGAGGGGAAAGAGGCGAGCGGGGCAGGGAGACCGGTTGGAGAAGCCCCGATGGCTCTTTACTTGCCGCTTGTTGTCCGCGGTGACTCTCCCGCTGCCAAGTTTCCCGCTTCAGCAGGGTGAGGGGATGACCACTAAAGAAAGTCCCTACTTCGGGCTGACTCTCCTGCTCTTCGGGGACCCCGGCTCCGCTCCAAGTCCCTTCTCTGAAGGGAGGTGAACAGGGAGAGGATTTCCTCCTCCCCTGGCACCAGGAGCTTCTTGAGGTTTTTTTCCTTCTTTCTTTTCTTCTCTAATTAGCCTGTCTCAGCAGGAGACAGTCAGCCTGCATCCTATCTGTTTACAGGCAGACACAAAACTGGTGGCTAGAGGATAGATCACTGTGAGGAGGGGTCTAGAAAACTAGCTTGTCTGCCTTCTAGTGGTTCCTGGTGGGATCTACCCTACTATCCTGACTGGACGGCCAGGAGGATTCCCTGGGAGAAGCATGGCCTCCCAATGCTTCCCCCCCCACTCCCCAGCTGAGTGTCTACCACCACTCCCCAGGAGTGGTTCCACTGCAGGGGCAGCGAGGCAGGCACAGAGAGACTGACTGCTTCCATTGCCTTACTGGAGGAGGGAGTGAACTTAGCCAGTCTGGCCTCCAGGGCCTGTTGCTTCTTGCTGCCGGTGGCGCCTGTGCCTTGTGCACGCATGCAGT
Organism: Sphenodon punctatus; assembly: GCA_003113815.1. Taxonomy (NCBI): domain Eukaryota; kingdom Metazoa; phylum Chordata; class Lepidosauria; order Sphenodontia; family Sphenodontidae; genus Sphenodon; species Sphenodon punctatus. The sequence continues at coordinate 22,913,005 of QEPC01013865.1, forward strand.
GCGACCGGTCCAGAGGTGCTGCTATCAAACGCACAAGACACCCAAAATGCAGCTAGCTTATTAAGCACATTATGCCATGAAAAGAGACGTATAACCAGTTCAGTTGTGCCCCCATGATCAGTTCACGCTGCCCCCACCCCATAACCAGTTCATTTGTGCCCCCCCACCCCCATATAATCTATTCACGCTGCCCCCACCCATAACCATTTAATTTGTGCCCACGGGGCAGCGTGAATTGATTATATGGGGGCGCAAATGAACTGGTTATGGGGTGCGGGTTTAAAGACAGTATTTCTGTTAGGAATAACTTCATTAAGAAAAGTTAGTGAACTAGCAGCTATAATAATCTCAGAACCATATTTGCATATTTATTTTCCAAGACAGAATAGATATTGCTTTACATCCTAAATTCCTACCTAAGATAGTATAAGTAAGACAGTTGTGAGAATGTGGCCCTTTTTACACGGGTCTCTCCCAGCCATGAACACACAGATTTCTGTGTGTTCATGGGTGGGGGAGCCCCATGTGAATGACGCGGTGCACGCACGCGCCCATGGTGAGTGGGGTTACATGCGCGCCCACGTAACACGCATCCCCACGCACGGAGCAACCGGGGGAAACGGTGGTTACTATGTGGGTACAGATGAGTGGGGATGTGTGTGCAGCCTGTCTCTTATACACATCTAGATGTGTATAAGAGACAGCCACCCGGCAGAGCCATGTAAAAATATCATGTGAGGAGCCACTCAAAGAACAGAAGGTTGCTACCTTGTAAACAAGGTTCTTTGATTCTCAGAACACCCACCCTTCCAGCCCTGCATGGAATTCTTATATTTCTAGAAAGGGTTGAAAGGACCTGTCATTCAGAGGGGGAGGGTGCTTTTTATACTAGAGGAGCTCGAAACCATCATGTGGTCTATTCTTTGAATAGGGTGAGTGTGCACAACCCAGTTGTGAGAATGTCCGGAGCCATCTCGAAGAACCTTCTTTACAAGGTAGCAACCTTCTGATCGTCTCATGGGGAGGAGCTGTTTGTAAACAAACAGCCTTGATGGTGTCCGCTGCAGCGCTACTAGGAGGCAGAGGCAGGTGAGGGATGGGGTCTGGAGCCAGGGAAGGGAGGAAGAATCACTTAATGGGGGAGAAGCTAGCTGCAGCCTGCTGCCCAGCCAGGCAAGTGCGGGGCTCCAGCTGGCCACAGGGGCATGTGCAGCTGCACATGTGGCACATACCTGGGGCAGGCCCTGACAACATAGAACAGTTGCCCTGTGGAACAATGTAGAATGGTTGCTTTTTCTTGTAAAGACCCTGTAGTTAAAAACAGGAGCTGAATGAAAGACATGGACACTTCATCCTAAAAGTGTGTTTTACATAAAGAAAACACTTCCAGATAATAGGGGGAAAGACTCCATGATGTAGTTACAATGAGGGTATGAACAGTCCAGAGACTTGGGGAAACAATCCTGTAGGCGGCTGTGCTGTGTGCACGCCACACGGGCGCACCTGAGCACGTGCGTTGTGGCCCGCGCATAGTGCTTGTGGGTGTCATACACAGGCCGCTGGATTGTCTCCTTGAACTGTAATGGCTCTAGGCCACATGCGAAAGGGCCGGCTGTAGCTGTTTAAAGAACACTCCCATATTAACCTTATTGCTCTCAGCAAAATACCAAACTGTCATTGACATTGTAAAACATTCTAGGGCTGTCCCTAGAGTGTAGCATGATCAGCTGTTCTATTAACTTACTTCCAAACGTGTGAATTATGAGTTCACTTAAATGACTTGTCTACAAGAGGAGTTTACATTTCTTTATTGCTAGAAAGACTTTAGTCTTAATCTTTCCAAGAAGTGATTAGGAAGACTAGTATTTTTGTACAAGGTAGCCGTTATACAGATAGAAAAACTGGTGTACAGCCTGACCTACAGCATGGTCACTTTAAAGCTGAAACAAATTTAATCTTTCCTGTAAGCATTTAACATTCTGTACAGGGGAGTTGCCATGATAATTATCCGTTTGCAACGCATGCAACATTTCATCTACAATGAAGTCTTTTCTTTCTTGTTCAGAAGGAGGGGGTGGAGTGGGCCCTTTCTGTGTATCAAGGCATACAAATACAAATCATTGTCTAGAGTAGCTTTGAAAAATAACTCCTAGCATTCTGTCCACTTTTACAAGTGACTGTGAAACATTATCAAGTTGAGGCAGGACAAGGAACCTCCGCTTTTAGAGAAGGGGAGAGCACTAATCAGCCTCCTAAGATGGAAGCAAGTGAAATGGTTTCACATTTCATTGAGTCTCTTCTCTCTTGTGTTCCTCACAAGATCAGGGCCAAGTGTTTCCCACCATAGAAAAACATTAGTTTTGTGTGTCTCTCTTTTCTCTGTCCTTCAGATGGCCTCCAAGGGTGATAAAGTGAGAGTCATCTGATCTAACTTATGTAGAACTGGGAAATGGTTCTTAGCAGACCCAGCTGTTTCTGAAAGGCAAAAGCTCGGTATACCAAGAGGTCAAACATTAACTGTTTTAACAGCATTAAGCCTACATATACAATTAAGAGTACTAGCTGGAGGAAGATGTTAAAATAGGTAACAGCCCCAAATTCCTCGTTTTCTGTAATCAAACATGCTAACAGGGAGTATTCTGACCTCTGCTGCCACAGCAAAAACCAGCGTTAACTTTACGTGAGTTACTGAAAGCCATTTAGCTAACAAACTGTCCTTCATCTGGAAAGAGCCAGTGTGAGCAAAAATAGATCAGCAAGTGTGATATTTGTAACAAAAGCACACTACCAGCACTCCTTTTATGGGCTTTACTTTCAGCACTTACTGTTTGCTAAGGGTTTCAGACAGTGATGTAGTTTATCAGGTTATTACTTATGTAAAATAAAACGAAGTCTGCACTGTTATCATGCATGTGTGGGGCTGGACATTCTAATTAAGGAACAGTGTAAAACTTGGAACCAACAGTTGACTATTCTTTTCATACCACAAGTGCCCTTTTTGGAGCAGATGACATCTCTTTTATAAGGAGGAGCTGTCATTTCTGCTATTTCAAATGTAAGCCTATATTTAATATACAGCCTATGTGGCTGGCACTGGCAGTAAGTAACACTCGGACCACTCAAGAATGCTTAAAACCTTCCCTCATTAAATGCTATGCATCCCCTGGTTTGGGAACTGGTAGTCTCTACTGACGGCAGGGCAGAAATGCCCATGTCTGTGCCACCTCTTTGTGATTGTTAAACAGCTAAGAAGAAAGGGCACAGTGGAGGAAGGCAAGCACTTTTCTGGATAACCTGAGATAAACAGAAAGGAGGTGGAAGGAAGAGCAAACCATTTTTGCTAAACATCTAAACTAGATTGACATGGAAACTTTTCAATGTAATTTACTACAGAAAGGGGGAAGTTAGTTTTTTATGTCTCTTTTTTTTTTAAAGGCAAAAATAGCACTTGACTATCTAACTTTCCTTGGAGGTTAGGCACCTAAATGTCACCTTTGGCTTTGAAAATGTACCCATTTGGGTCAGATTTTGATCTCGCCTTACCCTATTTTCCAAATTAAATATTTCCACTGAAGTCAATGGGATCAGTCCTGCAGATTTGTGCCTGTATATTACAACCTACACAGAGTAATCCCATTCATTTCAATGCCGTAAGACTTTACGGGACTGAGTTTTAAGGCACTAGCTGCCATGAGTAAAGAGTATCAGAATCGAGCCTAAGCTGGGGAATGTGGCTGCCATCAGTGTGAAAACAAATTAGACATGTAGAATTTGAACTGTGATGCTCAACCCAATGCCATTTCCTATGTCATTTGATACCAATCATTAAAAAAGCATTTGCAAATTCTGTGTGCCCCATATGCACACATTTGCTGGAAACGTTACGGAACTGGCGCAACTTATCTTAAATGGCTCCGACTAACTTTTGGGTGGACTGATAAGCTGCAAAAATAAAACCTCCCAAGTTGGCAACCAGTCCTCCCTGTTCATGGTAAAACTGGCACCTATTCCCAGAGAGCTGGAGCATATCATTACTGTGAAATCTTCAGTCTCTCTGAAGGCCTGGGAACCAGTGCCCATCTTTAAACATACAGCTTCTCCCCAACGAACAAGAAAAGCTCGCTGCAGCAGGACACAGCACCAAAGAGAGACTTCACTTTCTGCACAGCAATAAATCTCATTCCACTTGGAAGTACACACACTTGCATGAAAGCACGATGAAGAAGTGTATTATTTACACTGAGATTATCTGCTTGTGCGCATTGTAAAGTTTAAATTAGATGCAAGAAATTTTATCTAGACATGCACCTGCCTAGTGCATGGAGCAATCCTTAGCTGGTATTTGCTGGGGAGATAGATTTACAACCATTTCTTCTCTCCTTTTAAGTAGGGTCAGGCAGATGTAGAATTTGGTATTGGTGCTGAATGCATCTTTAACATTAAAGCCTGTGTGGAATAAAAATAAATAAATAAATTGAGCAAACGTAGGCATTGACATTACCACAGCCGCCACAAGGAAAGATCTTCCCAGTACTAACTTTCTGAGAGAGAAATAGAGAGTACTAAAAGTGAACTCTGTTTCCCTTAAACTAGAGTATGATGTTCTGACGATACAAGTGTTTGACTCCTGGTTAGTTCTCATTTCTTACTGTTGAGAATCAGAATGGGCGACTGAATCCTGCCAGTTTTGGTAAGATTTTCCAGCAGCAGTTAAACAGATATCTGTTTTGCTTTGTGCTTAGCATCCAGTGTGCTAGGCTGCCACTCTGACCTCGAGGCATTTTACTGAAGCCCCAGTTGCTGAAATCCCAAGAGTCTCCACTTTCTTTTAAGGAAAGCCTCTGGCCCTTAAGGTTCTAAAACACCACCCAAAAATATTTTTTAAAAGATTACTTTTCAAACATCTTGCAGTTCTCTCCCCTTCGGTAGCGTTCTGATGAACAGTGTAAACCCAAGTAATTACTTTGATGTAATTAAATGGAAGTAATAAGTTCACTTTGGTTGCATTCAGATGAACAGAGTAAATAAAGCAAAGTAGTACTACTTACTGTATCAATTCTCCCACTTGAGAGAGAACAATCACTGAACCCAGGTCACTACTCTCACTCACGCTGATAGACATTCATATGAAGAGTTACATAGAAATACAACCCAAAGGAGAGCATGTACTCATCCTGACTTTTGCGGGGTACCTATTTCTCTTCCTACACCTGAATAGCTTCAGTTCAGTGCTCCTTTGTGTGAAGGCTTCAGGAGTAAACCAGAAGGCCCAACCACATCCAATTAACTGTTAATTGGTGCATGAATGTTTTATATTTGTGGTTGGGAACCCTAGTTGGAGGGGGATATCTCATAAAAGTAGGAAGAAGTGATTCTGATGTGTCTTTCCTAGGCATAACTGACAGAAGCCAATGATATTCTTCACCTATAAAGCTCTTCACAACCTCGCTCCCCCCTACCTCTCTGCACTTATCGCCCGCCATACTCCAGCCTGTGCACTTCGCTCCTCCTCTGTCCTTTCTCTCACCCTTCCACGCCTTCCCTGCTCCCCTAAGCGCCTTCGTCCCTTCTCACTTGCTGCCCCCCATGCCTGGAACTCCCTCCCTGTCCACATCCGCCTTGCCCCCTCCCTTCATACCTTCAAATCTCTCCTTAAAACTCACCTCTTTAGCTCTGCTCTGTCTGACTCTTTATCCTGCTGAACCACTATTTCCTATACCTACGGTCTGTTTACCCCTATCCTTGCCACATGGACCTGCCTGCTGTCATTCTCATCGGAACCAAGCCAAGTACATGCACTTGAGACCTCGCATCTTCGTGAATGTTAGACCCCTTGTCTATCCCTCTGTTCCCCTTCCTAAATCTCTCCCCCAGCTCCCGTCTCTCAGATTGTAAGCCCTAGGGGCAGGGACCCTGTCTATTTTATTACTTTGTAAAGTGCCACGTACACTGCTGGTGCTATATAAATGTTTGATAATAATAATAATAATATTGTCAAACATCAAGAGCAAAACCATGAGCAAGGGTGTTTTTATATGTCCTCTGAAGTGCTGCAAGCCAACTCACTTTGCTTTATGCTTTATTATGACACTTTTGGAATGGCTTAACTTGATTTTCTAAGAGGGTATCTGCTCACACCTCCCATCAGTTCCCATAAGTCTGCAGATAAATCTCTGAATAGAGAGATAAAAATGTGTCTGACTAGAATTTGTGAAACATGAGATCTGAGCAGACGGTTTTTCTTATGCCTAGCTGGTGTTTTGCTGATTGGCAGGGTCAGTCTCTAGATGAGTTTTTGCTTGTGTCACTGAAGCAGAGATGAGCAACCAATGGCATAAGAGAATTTGAGCGCCCACCAAGCATGTCTTGAGGCTTCTGTTAGCTTCTCCAGTGCAAATGGCAGAGACCGTGGCATACAGTAATGTGTCACAGGAGAGGTGAAATACATGGGGGGGGGAGGCTAGTCCAAAAGAGAAATTATACCTGCAATGTGCAAACTGTCAATTCACTAACGCCCTCTCCTCAAGAGAGTCTTTTCAGAAGTAGCCATTTCATACAACCCCTATCAGAAGCTCAGTTACTTTCACCACATCACCCTGAGGTACAGAAATGATGTTCTCATTTTACAGATGGGAAACTGAGGCACACAGAGAGCGCGTGGGTGAAAACAGACGTGACACTGGCCCGGAACTCCTTGCACGTCTGTATCCCCACTGGCCCGCTACTGCCCTGGGGTGGGTAGGCGGCTGGGCCAGAATAAGCCCTCCAGATGATCCCAGGTGCTCATTCTGGGCCAAGGACCGCCCACACTGGCTACAGTTCGGCCCCGCTGTCCCCGCCGCCCTCCCCCCCTCCATCTGGGGTGTGTGGGCAGTGGAACGGCTCTCTGGCCATGGGACCCGGAGAGTGGCAGCCGTTGGTTCCTGCCCCGGGGAGCCGCCGCCGCCCGTATGTCTGTTTCACCCAGAAAGAGAGAGAAAGGAAGGAGTGGGGCCCATTTTGCAAACTAGTACCAACTCCAAGGGTTGCACAAAAGTTGCAAGCAGGGAGTGTTTCAAGGGTACGCTGAGGAAGAGGAGAGTTCTGATCAGGGATCTGTCCCCAAGCCATGCATGCATGCCCTCATCTCTGCTTCCTTACCTGAGCTCAGTTTTTCAGTGGTTGGAGGTAGGATTCATGGGCCAGATAACAACTAGCCATGGGCTGCATTTGGCCCTGGGCCGGAGGTTCCCCATCCCTGGAGGAAGGGCTTAATTAAATGAATATTTGTCTTAAGGCAACTGACCTTTACTGGAAGGTAAACCCTGGAACATGAACTCCATGTTCTTGCTACCTCACGGTTACAAGGTTGGGGTTACTCGGAGGTCAACTACCCCATTTTGATTTCATGGTAAACCCAGTATCTGCCACTTTACATGTGCAGGTTTTATCCCTGATCCATGTGAATGCTCAGGACTGAGGCCACTTTCACATGTTACCAGGGCGGCAGGGAAACTTACGTGAATGCAATCTCGACTCTATTCTCATGAGAATTAATGCACGTAGGAATCCCGACGACTGTGCTGATTAAAGAGACATACCGTCCACTGGTTCTGTGCATATCCATTAGTGAAAACCCCTCGGAGCCACTTGAAGAACATCACTGCTAATACAACAGAGCGATAGGCAGGAAGGCTGTCTTTGTCCAGGGAGAAAGAGCATTTAACAGGTAAGCAGGAACCTGTGTTCACTGCTTTTTCCCCATTGGTGGCAAAGGGGAAAACCCAAGTAAACATAGGTCCCTGCAGATAAGGTAACTGGTCTATTCTTCCACTCCCAGTCAACGAGATTGCTTCAGAGAAGAGAGAAGGCAGTCTTATGTCCGATGCTGGTGAAGTTGTGTGGACTCCTTGCAAGTCGAAAAGTGAGCCAAGACAGTGGAATTGCTGCTTGGACACTGTCCAATGACCATTTCCCACGTATCGCAGACTTCTGTGGTAGAAGGTGCTAATCTATTTGTCTAGGAACAGTGGCCAGCAAGTCTCCTCTAACAAGGCTCATTAAAAGAGTAACACATCATATGTACTTAACGATATACAACCAGTAGTGGCACTCAAATTCTCTTATTCCTTTAGTAACTTGTAATTGGAAATTGCTTCAAGTGACACAGTCATCTTGTTGACAGAGAGGATCATTCAGCAATATTCTCCACTAGGACAGATTTCTGTAGGTTCAAGAGGCATCAATTTGTTTTTCATTACTGTGGTATTGTATTTGTGAGAAACACCTGTTTTTACAAAAAGTACTACAAACTCAACCCTACGCTTCTGTACCGACTAAGTCATTTCCCAGGTTTTAAATACATCCCAGTCCTTAAAAGCTGCAGGACTTGCAAGCAGCAGTTTGCACAGTAAAATGGGGGGCAAAGTCTCCTTACCTCACTCCATGATAGATTTAAGAAATTCATAGCTCTTGACAGGCTGAACATGTTCTGTGGAGGAACAAAAGTCAATTTTCGTAAGCAGAACTAACAACAAAATTTTTTGTAAAATAAAATCTCAAAATCAAAATGCTGCTAAGGAAGAAAATTGGAGAGATTACAACTTTTGTTAATCAATAAATAAACCCACTACAACTTCCAGGGTGTGTACTTTGCTATTTACAGTATCCCATTCACTGCTGATCATATTAAATACAGCCTCTACTTTAAGAACATAAGTAGTGCCAGACTGGGCCAGCCCAATGGTTCATCCATCTTGACTTCCTCTCTCCAAAAGTGGTCACTTTCCACTGTTTAAGAAAAGTGCACAACAGGTCCTCATGGAGTGATCCATTCCCCCAAACATCAGAGGTTATGTCCTCCAACCAACTTGACTAATAGCCATTTATGCGTCTAATAAGAACATATATAGAATATTTAGATATCTGTAGAATATAGAGTACACACTACACCTGGGTTTGAATGACGACAGGTAAAAAGACAAGAATGAGTCCCTTGTTTATCTGCTATTGTAGTCTAGAACTACATATGCTGCTTGCGAGAGGAAGTCTGAAAGCTAGATGTAGTACATGGACAACATGAAGCAACCTACAGACATTGAACACCCTATATAGTTTACCTTTGACCAGATCTGTTGTGGCCATAAAGTTAGTATAACTGGCTAGCTTCGCTTGGCCAAATGGCAAACCTGGACTTACTGTTTCTTGTACTATGATGCTTGTTTGTAGCATGCTACAGGCATGACTAGGGGAAGGGGTGGGGGCAGTTTGATTTATGCTTGCAGTCAGAAACAGCAACTGGAACAAGGTTGTTGTAACCATGTGTAGGCTAGAGCAGCCAGGAGGCCAGTCTCAGGATTGGGTGGTGTAAAGGTAGCCTTGTATTGTGTGTGCAAGAGATCCTGGGATCCCAGGATGAGCTTGGGATTCCAACTATGACATATTTACCTGGAACTGTAGTGTCCAATCAAAGCACATGCCTCTCACTCATGTTGTGCAAGTGTGAAGGAAAAGGAGAAGAAAGGGAAATACGAGCATCATGGTGCAAGGCATTTAGTTCTTCATGGGTTATCAACTGAAATGGGTTAGAAGTCATGGGTTGCTATTGCGCTGGTTTCTGATGTGACCATTTATAGGGCAAGAAGAAATTCCTCTAATATTTTTCCACTTTCATTTACCTTCTGTGGATTTCTACCTTACCTGGGGGCTTATGGACTGCCCACCCTTGTATATGGTGTTTTTTTGCTTTTCTGTTCTAGATCCATGTAAGCCTTGTAAAGATAAAAAATTCATCTTGGGAAGCAACTAAATTGAGCAACTCTATGTCAATTCAGTGAGCATCAGAAAAGTCTTATCATTTGTAAAAGATGTGGGGGGCAGTACACTCGTGTGAAGGTTCAGCGTACCTGGCCTGGCCAGTGCCAAGGTCATGATGAATGTCAACCCCAGCAAACCAGTGTCCGGGTGTACACAGTAGACTAAGAGTTTCCTGTACGGTGACTAGGTTTCCTGTATGGTGACTAACAAAGTATGAGAAGAAGTTTTGGCCTATTTCAGAAAAGTTGCATCTTTCTAGTTGGACTCTGTTGCATGTGCTTAGCTTACTTACCACCTTGGAATAAACAAATGTGTTCTCTGTACAGGCACAGTGGCAGGCCCTATCAAGCAACTTTTACTGACAGCTACCTACACTTAGAATAGGGAAATGAATGTAGCATCTTAATTTCTCCAGTGAGTTTACTACTAGTAAAATGCTAAACTGTTTATGTTCTTGTGTTAAATGTGATTTTATAACTCCTCCACTTGAGTAAGTGCAGTACTGAGCTTCTAAGACTTCAAGCAACACATAGACAAGTCAATTCACATACAGCCTGGAAAAGAATCTTGACAAAATGTCTTAAGAGAGACTGGGTTAGAACGCAACTCCATTCATTATGTATGTTTTCTTAAGTCTCCCAAGTGCAGAGAGCCTCCTTTATATGGTCAGGATTGAGGAAGCCACACACTGAAGAAGCCAACAAAGAACGTTATTTTACCATAAAAATATCCAAGTTGTTCCCATGATATCTTGTGCCTGTCATAAACTTTAGATTAGACATTTTTCAGCTTTGTGAACTAACAAGAATGATCAGCAATAAGAAAAGCATTATTTTATCACTTCAGCTGCATAAGTTTCAAATATTTTACCCTTGCCTCATCCCTTTAATAGATACAAACAAGAGCTAAACTAGAATAGGTGCAGCTGCACCAAGGCCCACGAGTCTGGGGGGCCCATGTGCATGGTCCGAGCTGTGGTACGTATGTTGTGTGCCCATGTGCTGATGAAATGTCCCTGGTGCATGGAGGTCACTGTAGGCGGGGAGTTCCTCTGCAAGGCATGCTGGGATGCAAAGGGGTGGGACCTGACCCATCGAGGTAAACCGTGCCTCCTGTCTTTAGTGACTCCTCTGCCCCGTCCTTCCCCCACTTCCCCTCCCTGGACTCCCTCCACTCCTCTACCCCAATTGCCCCCCCCCCCCCAACCTGGGTGCCCTCTGTCCTGGAGCCTCCTGGATACCCCCTGCATCCCCACCCCAGTGCCCAGCCTCTCCCTATCTCCCTCCAAGTGACCCCTGCCTGCCCCCGATTCCCCCACCCCTCTGTCCCACTGATCCTTACAGATTCCTCTGTGTTTTAAAATCCCATGCTGTGCGACTGCTGGTAAAAATGTAGAGGACCACCAGGTGGGTACTTTAGGGTACAGAACCTGTCGTGTGTGTCACTGTGTGGCTGGGAGGGGGACTGGGGCCCATTCCATTTTTGCACCAGGGCCCATTCCAATCTAGCTATATCCCTACCAAACAAACCATCAATTAGCCAACTTTACCCAGTCATCACTAAAGTAATATTCTATTTTGGTCATTTCACTTAGAGAAAGTACTACCCGGGACATCCACTCATTTTGGAATCCCATAGCACAAGGAGACCACAAAGGCATTTTATGGAGAAATACCATTTTGAGTAATCTTTGTTTCTTTAAAAAGTGTGAGAGCCCCCAACTGAAGCATGTTGCTGACTGTGGCATACACACCAACAGACCGTAGGCCCTTACCCTACATAAGGTACCAAGCTGCAAGCTAGGTGCTCAAGACTTAGGCTAAAAACAGAGACGGTGGTCTGCATTGGTCCACCCAGGCCTCACCCGCTCATCTGTTCCCACTTCACCAGAGGTTGGCCTGCTTTGTCCAGGAAGAAAGAGCATTCAACAGGTAAGCAAGAACTCATGTTCACTGCATTTTTCCCCATTGGTGGCAATGGGGAAAACAAAGTAAACCTAGGTCCCTGAAGAAAAGGTAACTGGTCTATTCTCCCATATGGATGCCCCGAGGCGGCTGGCCTAGGGTGAGTCGTCCGGAAAACCTTGGAGAACCATCCCAGGCCAAGGTCTGCCCATCAGGGCCAACACCTGTTCGGCCCTGCCTATCCCGCCACGGGGCAGGGGCTGCCATGGCCGTCTGTCATGGTGGGGCACTAGGAGGCCGCCCGCACATATGTTGAGTTTCCCCTCCCTACCTTCCCTACCAGGGGTGTCCCTCTGGCTGTCACTGGTGGACCCGGGGAGTGGAGGCCACGCTTTTCTACCCTGGGGCGGGTCAGGCAATCATTTCATTGCCAGAGGTTCTGTTTTTATCCTTAGACAGCAATCCTGGCCTATGTGCATAAGTGGAATGGTGGGCACTCCCCATGAGCCGTCCATGAAGCTAAAGCACTTGCTGTAGTCTGAAGTTTTGTTTTCTCTTTTTTTGTGCAAGTTTGACTGCTCTAAAACATTTACAGATCTAAAAATGAAGGGGAAAAATGTCCACCTGTCAGGTGATATAAAACCAATCTTCTCCTAAATGTGCCAGAATAATTTTTCTCCACCTCAACCACAGTTAAAACCTTCAGTCTATTCATTACTGTCTTTTTATAGTATTTTTATTTAATAAAACCTATTAAGACTACCATACAAATCTCTTTACTTATGCTTTTATCTTTTAACTGATCAATTTTTATATTGCTGACATCCCTTCTTCACCATTTGCTCATTTAAAAATTCATAGTATATGAGCTATGTCTCTGGAGAAAATGTCTATAAAATTTGTTACAGCTGGCAAATGTGTATGAGTCAGTGATAGCACATGACTAAATGCTTCACAGAAAATAAAATTTGTTTCTGTAGTAAGCAGAACTGTTTAAATGTTATTTATTTTTATGTTTCAAAGAAAATATATTGTGAAGTGCTGCATTGATTTAATACGCAACAGTGTCTGTGTACACGCTGTACGGGGAAAATTTATGAAACCTTTGCACAACTCCTTTAATTGAATTTTCCAAATCTCTCACCACACACAAATAATCAATATCTTCTGCAGAGAAAACCAGTCAGAATTATTACAGTCTTTCTTTTCAATTTTGTTGTCATCAGCACATACAGAGCACCTGGATTTTTGTAATGTCTGGATAGCAAGTTATTTACACCTCTTGAACAGATAATTGCTATTAAGTGGATCCAAACTGTTTCTTTTCTTTCTTTCTTTTAAATAATTATCATATGCCTGCGAGAACAAAGCTATTTAGGAGTATTTATAGTCAAGCAGGAGTTTACTATACGTAGGCTTATCATCATGGGTTGGCTTATTTTTTGTGTAGTTTCATACCCCAACATTAGATTTTTTAAAAATTGATTTTGAAAAGAGAGTCAGGAAAATAAGAGCATAAACAAAGGTGTGAAAGTTCATCTGTAGATGTGGTAGATTCCCCATATAGAGAATGCAACTTGGCAGGTCAGTATGTATATAAGTCTAGAGCCTACAGCCATATGTCTCATGCATTTCTATGTCTGCCACAAAAGTTAATAGCTTAATATTTCATCTACATAGTGGAGAATGTTAAATCACTGGAGAAGTTCGTAGATTGGCCTCTCAAAAAACCTATCATGTCTGTGGCCTTAGCCCCAGACGCTCTCTAAATAGCAAACTGTATCTTAAAATATGCACCTTAATAAGTACATACAACACACTACAGAAACAACGTTTTTACTTGGAGTGAAGGAAGATGAAATAATGTTCTTTTGACTCTCAAACAGAGCAACTGAGAACAGATAAAATTTCTTCCCCATAAACAATACTTTTCCAAAAGGACGATTAGCCCCTCATTTAAACCAACTTTGTCTCTTAAAAGATATGTTACAGAAGTGGGACCCCACACCCCGCCCTGGAGATTCCACTATGAAACAGCATTAGAACAGAAAAACAACACAGGGAAGGGGTATGGGGAGAAACCCATTTACAGACTTGAAACTGGCTATTCTGCACCTGGGTTAGATTTGTGAGAACTCCATGGAATTGTTTGTTTTAAACAGCCAAACAGACAACTGCCCTCCCTGCCTCCCAAAAGGGGAGGTGTCCTGAAGTTTTAAACTTTTGGCCAAGGCAGACACAGACGTGCACAAAGGTGCTCTTGAACAACATTCCGATGGGCTTTTGTGCCCTTTCCTTTCGGTATTCAAAAGGAGTAAGTTCTTGACTAACACTTGTTAGTTATTCCAATAATGCAAACGTCACATGTCGTTTCTGAGAACTACAAAGGTAACTATTACAGCCTCAAAAAGGAGTGAAAAGAAAATAGCAAAGGAAAAACAACCATCACAATATACGGAACTAGCCATTTATGCACTGACCACTTCAGGCCCTACACATACTCCTAGTTCCCTTGGTTTGACTATAGGGGTGATTTAAGATCAATTTAGTTAAATCAGCACAAAAGGCTATCTGGACAGTATTAAATGGATATCAATCTGACGTGCATCCATCTAAGTCAACTGAGAATGGGTTTATTAGAGAAAGTACCTTAAGGGTTAAGACTTGAAAAGAGAGCATGTGTGTTCAAAAAGAAGGGTAACTCAGAACTTAAATCATAAGTTCAGCCTTCGCGTAAGGACAACTGCTTGAAACAGATCTATCAGATTCATCCTAATTGCCTCCAGGGTGTGGGCCTGACATTTTAAGAGGCTGATGAAAAGACCCCTGTCAAATCCCTGTTGCAAACAGCCTAGGATTTAATTGAGAGGATCTTGGTAGGTTTAATAAATCTCTCTTTGCACCAGCAACAGAACTTCTTCCAGACGTAATAAGGAAATTGAAGAACTGGGTTTTTAGAGAGCATCCACTTGTCAAAGATGCCAGTGAGTGTCCCTTTTGCACACCAAGCCAGTAGCCAGCAGGAACCAGATTTTGAGCTGCAGGTGATGCACTGCAGTCTTGGGGAGAGAAGGCTGGACATCTTGTACTGAAAGACTCTTCTAAAGCCAGATGTACCAAATTCACCAGCCAGGACTTCCTTAGCTATGGGAACAGCATTTACTTTAAGGCTGACACCTTGTAAAGGAGGAATAAGGGGATATTCAAATTTCTTGTGTCACGGTATCAAGGAATAAGGACTACATGGAGGATACTGCAAAACCTGAAGACTGAAGCTGGGGGACCAGCTTAGCAAGGATTGAGGAACTGCAGGAAGGGAAGACCAGTTCGCAAGGTCTGAATTTCTGATTGGCCCATTTGTGGGAGGATTTATCTTTCCCAAATGACGGAAAGTTCTCACAGCAGTGGTTTTTTCCTTCCTACCGAGAAGAATGAATGAGAGGGAAGCATGCAATTCCTGATGTCCTATTATTATACGCATTTATATAGCGCCAGCGATGTACCTGGCGCTTTACAGAGAACAAGATAGACACGGTCCCTGCCCAAGAGCTCACAATCTCTTGCTGATTCTAACAGACCACAGCTGTCCAACTTCCTAGCTTCCATGGGCCAGATCATTTCACTTCAAGTTGCTGGTGGGCTGGATTGTACAACAATTACTTAGTGTGCGACCAGTATATTGTATTTCCATACTCTGCTCAAACTTATCAACACGAACTGTACGAGTTACACATGTAGAATTTAGAACTGTTATATAACAATTTGGAAATTGATTTAAAAATAAATACAAATACTGATATTTAATAAAACTGGATTTTAAGGCTGCAGGTCAAATGGAACCTTACTGTGGGCTGGATGCAACCTGGAAGCCACTGGATGGAGACCCCTGAACTATTTCTACAGGAATTTCTAATGGCTGGTGGGATGGCAATGTGATCAAACTTAGTTATTATTATTATTATTATTATTAACAAACATTTATATAGCGCCAGCAGTGTACCTGGCACTTTACAAAGTAATAAAATAGACACGGTCCCTGCCCCTAGGGCTTACAATCTGAGAGACAGGAGCTGGGGGAGAGACTTAGGAAGGGGAACAGAGGGAGAGACAAGGGGTCTAACATTCATGAAGATG
>QEPC01013865.1:22933425-22964820 GCA_003113815.1 Sphenodon punctatus
CCTCCGCACGCCCCCGCAAGCGTGCTGAGCGGCGCAGCGGTGGGCGGGGCCCCGCCTCGTCGGGCGTGGCCTTTGTTGGTGTCGGCATCTCTGCACGCCGCGAAGGTGTGGCCGTTGGTAACGGGCTGCCGGGGGCGGGGTTTGCAGCGTCGGGTGTGGCTTCCGCCTGCGTCTGCGGCCCCGAACGCCGCGCCGAGGTTTGAGATGCTGGGGAACTGCCGGGGGCGGGGCCTGGGGCCGTGGAGGGCGGCCACCGCGCGGAGTAACGGCCGCGGCGGCTGACAGAATTACACCAGGGTCGGTCTACTCTGCTGATTTTGTTAGATCTGTCAGCTGCTTTTGATACCGTTGACCACAAGGTGTTGGTGACTCACATGCGGGACTGTGCTGTGATAGGCAGTATCGTTCTTGAATAATTCCGCTCTTTCCTGGCGAGTAGAACTCAGCTGGTGGTGCTGGGGGTCCATTCTTCAACTTCCCGGGGTCTTCTGTGTGGAATTCCACAAGGTTCTAGTCTGTCCCCCATCCTGTTCAATGTGTATCTGCAGCCGTTGTGAAAGGGTTCCGTGTCATCAATATGCTGATGACACCCAGCACTACCTCTTGTTTTCATCTGACCCAGACCTGGCCATCTTGGTGCTTACTTGGTGTTTGGCAGCTGTGGAGGACCGGATGAAGGCGAGCTGTCTGAAGCTGAATCCTGACACAATGGAGGTGATGCTGGTGGGTGGGACGGGGGGCCAGGTGTGGGAGAGATCCTCATCATTGATGGGGTCCGCCTGTCTTTGGTCCCTCAGGTTCTGAGTCTGGGGATGCTCCTCGATTCACAGCTCTGCCTGGATGCCCAGGTGGTGGCTGTGGCATGGAGCGCTTTCTGCCAGTTATATCTTGTGCGACGGCTTTGGCCTTCAGGCTCCAACCTTGCCACCATCATCCATGCCTTCATCACCTTGAGATTAGACTACTGCAACGCACTCTATAGAGGGCTACCCCTATTGATGGTCTGAAGACTGCAGCTGGTGGAGAATGGAGTGGTCTGCCTCCTCACAAGGATGGGTCGCCATGAGCATATAACACCGGGGCTCCGTTTGTTGCACTGGCTGCCCATAGACTTCCGGGCTCAATTCAAGGTGTTGGTATTAACCTATAAAGCCCTAAATGGCTTGGGCTCTACTTTATCTGCAGAACCGCCTCATCCCCCAGGTCCTGGATCGGCCCGTGCCATCATCGGAGGGCACACCTCTTGAAGTCTCCCGTGTTCGTCGGATGTGGATGATGGAGAGGGCATTCTTGGTGGCTGCTCCAAGGCTGTGGAACTCCCCCCATGTGGAGGTTCACCTGCCCCAGGACCTTTCCTCCTTCTGTAAACAGTGCAAGACCTGGCTGTTCTGCCAGGCATTTGGCGAGGGAGTGGGTGGATAGGGAAATTGGGGAAGGTTGGATTTATTATTCTGGAGATACCTATTTATTGTTTTATGATTGTTGGCTTGTTTTATTGTATTTTATCTTTTTATGGAAATTGTAAGCCATCCTGAGCCACCATTAGGTGGGAGGGGGCGGGATATAAAATTTTGTACAAATAAATAAATAAAATATAAGTCCTCCTAAACTCCCTCCCCTTATCCCACTGGTTGGGCTTGGGTGAGTGGGGGGGGGGTTGCAACTCCCCCACACCCTCCATCTGCTTGCATTCCCCTTCCCTCCACCCCCAAACTAGGGTTAGTTTAACTAACATTAATTTCGAATGCACACATTCAAATGTAATGTTAGTTTTTAATCATGTACGTTTTCCAGCCCTGCCATCCGTGATTAAACTAGTGTTATTTTCACTGCTGCATGAGGAAGGCACCCTGCCCACGTTACACAACCTAACGTTAGATAGGAACAAATGTTAGTTTGTGTTACGTGGGCAAGTGGCCTAAGACACAGGGTCATGAAGGCAGGATGAGGCCTGGGATTGAGAACCACACTTGGACTACCAGGGAGGCGCATGTGGCTCTCGGGCCACAGTTTAGCCACTTCGGTTACAGAAGGCTGCTTGTGGGTAAACTGCCTGGAGCATGCGCGGAGGCAGTAGTCCAGGGGTGTTGAACATTTTATTTTCCATGGGCCATTCTAAAAATACAAGCTCCGCAGGAAGGGTGGGGGGTGCTTGATACAAGGGCCCAATTATGAATCTAAGCCATGATGGTTCCATTACCTATCTTTGAAGGCATGTTTTCATCCCTGTCTTCTTCCCCCGAGCTCACTCTTTCACAGCTTGTAGGCAGGATCCAAGGGGCAGACCCAGGAATTGGAAAGGTGCAAATTAAAAAAACAGACATAGACTGGATCTGGGTCAGTCATGGAGTGGATCTGGGTCAGTGGTTGCCAACCACTGCAGTAGTTGATAAGGATGAAACCTCACCGGTTTGGACATATCTGCAGGATGGAGGACACTTGTTTGCCAAGGACTGCTTCTTAGTCAGTTGGAAGGGTCTAGGCCAAGAGACAGACTATGCAATAAACGGTTAGATGAAATAATAGAATGAGGTGGAAACGATTTGAAGATGCCACATACCAGGAATGGACAAACCGTGGTTTGGGAGCTACATTCAAGTGTGGCTCTTGGCTGCCCATGCTACCTTAATGGTCCTATGTCTTTCTTCATTGCACTGGAGTCTCAGAAGCTGAATCACAGCTGCTCGTCAGAATCTCAGCATCCAGGACCACAGAGCGCCAACTGGCTCTATCAGTCAATCACGAAGCAGGAGAGACAGGAGTGATGAGGCTCAGCTTGGGAAATGCTTCAAAGGGGCCCACATGCACATGTGCATGTCTTGTGGCTCTCGGCCAGTATGCAGCTCTTGGGATTGGGAAGTTTACCCTCCCCTGACATACACCAAAGCAAGGGACATAGCAAAATTGGAGCACACATGACCAGTTCCCTATGGTCATTAGATTAAGCGACAAAGAAAGCAAAGAACAGCCTAGTTAAAGGCAGCTCTGAAGTATTTGCGAATACTGTACATATAGGATGCCACATCTCAAGAGTCCAAACATAGTTTACTGCATATGGTGCTAATTTTAGCATTATACCTTCCTGGGCAGAAAGTATTTTCATAGTTTCCCTTATAGTCAGCTGGATGTAGCTTCACTTTTTAGAAATTTGTTTCTCTTCAGTACTCCAAAACCCAAACTGTTGAGCTTTCTCTTTGAGATATGCATAGTGCAACCTACACATTTATTCCCAGCTCATAAAAAGCATGTTTTGGACTGTAGCAAACAGACTAGATTTCATCTCTTGGCAACTGCTCTCCAGTTTGCTTACATTCTATTCAAAAACATTTTGTTTACTGTAAATGCTAGACATCATGGACAAACAATGGCACTATTTTTTCTGCTGCTAACGCAAAATGATATACTGAGTTCCTACATAATGCTGCCCATTGACTGAGGAATGTTCTGTATTAAGTTGTTTTAAGTAGAGGTTGTTTATGTAAAGTAAATAAATTTCATGCCTCACCATGTGATGATAGTGTGACATTCCATCTGTATCAAGCCACAGAACAGTAATAGGTTTTAAGTCTTGAGCATAACTAATTAAAAATAATTATTAAAAACCACATCCAAAACTAAAAGGCAAAGTAAAAAATAAATAAAAATAAAAACTCTGGCTACTTTATCGTATTGCAGCTATGCCTTTGCCTCTTCCATTTCCTTTCTTTTTAAGACAACACAAAGAGGCTTAGTCCTTGTTAAAACAGAGTTAATGGAGGTAAAAATTATTTTGAAGTTGGGAAACAGGCTTCTGTCCTACTTCTAGGAAATGAATTCAGAATGAGTGCAATATCTTGCCTAGCCGTCCTCCTAGTTTGTCAAGGTTTTTAGCACTGAGAACAGATAAAACCTGAATTTGTGAAATGGTAGGTGCTAGGATGCAACCCCCAGGGTGTTGATTCACGTGATGGTAGCTCCTTGGATTCCTGTTTTGGTGTGCATTTATGGCTGCTTGATAAACCTGGGTCCCCAGCTCCACAAAACACGGAGCTGGGTCCATGGGGTTGGATCCACACATGTGGGCCCCCAGCTGATGGTGCTAGAGCAGGGATGGAGAACCATTTTTCTCTGTGGGGCCACTCTGAAAGCCTGCACAAGCTCCGAGGGCCGCACAGAAGTTGGGGTGGGGGTGCTTAAGGGATGCACTCAAGGAAAGGAGGGACCAAATCATGGATCTGTGCCATGGAACTGTGTCCCCTATCCTTGTTTGCATGACCTCATCCCTGCTCCCTTCCCTTGAACTCAGCTTTTCAGTGACTGGAGGTGAGGAAGTGGAAAGGGGCCACATTGCTGTGGATCGCATTTGGCCCCCGGGCCTGAGGTTCGCCACCCCTGGTGCTAGAGGGACAGACTGGTTGGCTCCTTGCTGGAAGCAGTCCAAACCACCCACCTCCAGAGATTCAGTGCCAGTACAAGCGAACCTAGCCTGATGAGACCAACCCTTCTGGTACCACATTGCCACTGGTGAGAGCTGTCCCACTTTGTCCCCTTGGTGAAGAACCAGAGGTTGCTCCTGCATACCCAGACATTTGAACTCCCGCTATAGCGGTTTATGCATGTTGCTACTGGTTTCCTCGCTACGAAGGTGGATGAGTAGAAACACGCCAAGTAAGACAATGGACATTTCTGCCAGAAGCAGCCTGAGGTGTTTTTGTCTAAGAAGGGCGGGGGCTCCCTCTTGTGCAAACTGAAGTTTTGAAAGCAAAACTGACCTGAATCTTGTCAAGAAGGGCGAGTGAACTCATTCCTCCTCATTCGGCCATAGTCTCTTTGGAGCCAGAGAGACCACATCTAACTTGATCAATTTTCTACACTGTAGGATGAGAGTTTATTGCAGAAGGAAGCAGACACAGTCCACTTTGATTCAACTGTTTACTGTACAGAACTGTTCCCTTAGGTGCGACTCCTTAGATGTCGCGGTGGATGAAAATGTCAGCTTCCCTTGCACACTCAGGACTGGATAGTACAAATTCATTTTTGGGTTTTACCAACCTACGTCTATGTAAATTCTAAATTATCGCAGAGTAATCCTCCTGCCCTCGCATGTCACGTTTTAGGTCTTCTGAAAAGGATTCTTAAGATGGGGCGGGGAGAAAACACACATTTAGGGGCCAGTGAATCAATGGCTGAAGGTGTACTACAGCCGTTCATAGCATTTTACCTAATCATCAGCACCCTTACTCAAGGTATACAATAGTCTTTCTTCTAGGGAGTTTTGGATGTTCACAAATGTCAGAAAATCCTGGGGGTTTCTGAGGTCCATGTGAGTATTCTCACAATCATACTCTTAGATCAGTGGCTTTCAAACAGAGGGTGCAGGAAGGTATTTTGCACAGCTGGCAAATGCCTTGCTCCACTCTGACTGAGCTAGGGGGAATCTCCAAAATGATGGGGTAGCAAGGGAGAGCCATCCAACAAGGGGAGAAGAGGGGAGAGGTATATGTACCCTCCCGCTATATGTATGTGTGTGTGGTGGGGGAGGAGCCTCAGCTACCACAGACAATAGGAAGGAAAGCACAATTTAAAAAGTTTGGAAACCACCGTGTTAAAATTTTGACTGGTTTCTAAAAACTTCTATAAATCCCATCAGGTAAAAAAATAAAAATAAACAGGTGGAAGTTTAATGCTTTACTTGTGAGGGAAACTTTTTGTCAGGACAATGAACGCATGTGAGTGCTAGGAGAACAGACTAAAGCGAGTGGGTGGTTGCCGGGTTGACCCCAAATGTATGAGATGGAGACAAAGGGTCAAACCAGACATGACAGGAGCTTGTTTTGCCCCACGGGCTGCTATCATGTTTGGTTCATGGCTTCCAGATGTTGACCCGGGGTATCCCGGGCCACGTTCGTGGCTAGCCCGGGCTCTCACCTCTGCAACCACCAGTAGAAGTAACAGCCCGGGCTAGGGGCCACCCGGGGCAAAGCGGGCCATCCCGGAGCTTGCATGTCTGATTCCGGGCTGGTCTGCCAGCCTGGGCTATCTTCACCATGGCAGCAGGGTGTTCCGCAGCACGGGTTTGGGGCCGGCCGGCCGCACATTACTCGTTCTCCCCGCCCCCGGGCTGTGCAGCCGTTGGCCTGGGCAGGAGCATGTGTGTTTTCTGCTCCGGCCAGCGCGCACCCTGCCTGACCGGGCTGCCTATCCTGGGTCAGTCCAGGACATGGCAGCCCAGCCGTCACTCGTGGCTTTACCCAAAGTAGTTCAGGTGATATCTTTTACTGGACCAACTGTAGTTGATTAGACCAACTACAGATCTAATCATCTGGACCAACTGTAGTTGTAATCTAATCAACCACACTAGGTAGGCCCTTCCGCAGGCATGTAACAAGTCAGAACTCAAAGCACTGGCATGATATGAGATGCCATTCAAACTCTCTGTAGGGTTTGGATGAGTTGGGGGCACTGGATTTCACTGGCATAGCTCTGCAGCAGAAAAATCAATACTTATTTAAGAATAAAGATTTGGAATATGCACAATGCAATAAGAGAAAGCTCTTCCAACGGTCCTCTTACTAAGGACCTTTCCCCAATTGTACATCTAACAAGAAATTCTTTATCATAAAAAAAGTAAATAAAAAAAAGTCCATCTTAAATTTCCTTATTTTGTTTCCTAGTTTAATTTAGCTATTAATCAACTTTGGTTAGTTATTAATCAATTTGATCAAGACTGGTATCTGCTTGTCTGGTCCCCAAATTCAGCACTGAGCTGCAGAGATTTCAGATTGTATCAAGCTTTAAGGGGAAGGAAGCATTCATTGTCTTGTGCTTAAAGCCAAGGACTAGGTGCCAGGAGGCCTGTCAATTCACACTATATTTGGAGCACTGGGAAAGGAGGCACAGAGAGACTGAGTGACTATTTCTTCATTTGAGCTTTGATTCAGCAAAGTTATTTAGCCACATGCCTAACATTAAGTCTACTGAAGTCAATGAAGCTACTCACACACTTAACGGAAGGCACATTCTTTAGGACCTTGATGAAATGGGGCTTTTAAAAATAGAGATAATGTTTCTTTGGGACATGGTATAGCTGAATTCATAAATGTTTTTAAAGTGTTACAAGGGCCCCTTGAGGTAGGCACTACAGAATTATTATTATTAAGACCTTGAAACGCATCAAGGATTTATGGTTCAGAGATATGAAGTTAGATCTAGTCACCTGAATAATGAAGAAATGGTAAAGATGGAGATACCCCAGATCAGTGATAATAAATTATTCACAAATTAGTTATGCAGACACTATCCAACTACAGAGACAATGTCTTAATTCCCAAAGGCCTCTTCATCAGGCGATGGGCAAGTTCTGACTTTTCCATCACTGAATCAAGAGACCTATGTAGCTCAAAAGCTGGCATACCCTCAACAACAGAAGCTGGTCCAACAGAACATTTCATCTGAGCTACTTCATCTCCATCTATTACTCTGGGGACCAACACGGCAACCACATTTTCCAAAACCTCTCTCTTAGACCTAGACCCTTAAAGGGTCAATTACTAAAGGCAGATGTCCTGAAGCCATGGGGCAAGACCCCAAGTCATTGGAGTTGCAATCTCACAATGTTTGCTACATTTTATATGTTTGTTACTGTCTTGGGTCAGGGGATTATATTTAAGTTCCAAAATGGAGTCAGATAGGCAGATTTTTGGGTACTACTGCCTAAAGGGCTGACAAATAAGACCACAATCCACAGGACCACTCCAGAGCAAGTGGTTTGTGGATTGCGGCCTACGTATTGGAACTGCCAGTGAAAGCAGGCATTCTGATGCTGCCGTATGGGCTTGCTTGAAGGCATTTTGTGACGGGGACTAATCCAGGCACCATCAAAATCAAAGAGGAAACACCCTTATTCCTGGATGTTGTGTTCCTTGGTTGTAAATAAAATAAATTAAACAAAAAACAAAACAATATATGTCTATATTAGATCTGTTACAACACAGATCTAATGACCCATGGATGTTAACAGAAACAACAAGTGGCGAGTGGTTTTTGATGCTAGTGGATAAGCTACATAAAATATCTTGTTGTTTTTACACCTCATGTTACAAGCTAGTCAAAAGCACTGGGGTTTCTCTCTCTATAAAATGCCATTAACTGTTCAAATATTTTCAGAACACTGGTTATAAAATGATTTAATATTTATTATTTCACAGTCCTCTAGAGCATAACAGGCACATCACAATACAGCAAAGATGTTATGGTTTCTGCCCCCCCAAAAGGATAACAGGCTAATTTATTTATTTTACTTATTTAATTAGATTTCTTAGCCGACCCATCCTGCCACAGCAGCTCGGAGCGGCTCACATCATATTAAAACATATAAAAACATAACAACATATAATAAAACCCACAAAAATAATATTATAAAACCAAAATAAATATACCCAAGGCAGAGCTTTAAAAAAAACCCTCCCCTTCCCAAACCCCCACCCGTCTCTGTCGCCAAAAGCCTGGTGGAACAGCCAGGTCTTACATTGTCTTTGGAAAGAGGGGAGGTCCGGGGCCCGGCGGACCTCTGTCGGGAGGAAGTTCCACAGCCGTGGTGCAGCCACTGAGAACGTTCCCCCACCCCCTCATCACCATCACCCGGGAAACCCAGGAGACTTCAAGGCGGGCACCCCTGGCTGACCGCAAGGGCCAGTCGAGGATCCGGGGAGGTGAGGCGATCCTGCAGATAAGCGTGGCCTCATTTATGCAAGTTGAAACACAGGGTGGGTGAGGGTAGCTGAGGAAGGGAAGGATAAAGGGAAGCGGTTCGAGATTCTCCCACTGTGCCCAGCCCAGAGCTCCGCCCTGAGCAGAACCTTGATCCACATTTCGTCAGGCACTGCTTTTCTGCGCACGCCTGACAAGATTCAGGTAGGGAGGCGGGGGCTAAAGCGGTGGATCAGAGAGAGACAAGAGGGAAAGTGCCGTGCCTTAAAGCTGCTTCTCATCATGACCCATTTGTCCCATCTGCTTACGTGGGGTAGGGTACATGAAGTCAGTGGCGTAGCAAGGCTATTGCAGGCCTGGCCACAGTTATGAGCCCCCTAAAGGGCAAGGGGGCAGCCCTCCCAAAGTTCCTGGCCAGTCTCAGTCTCCCTCTGCAAAGACTGTTGTGCCGCCCTGGCTCCCAGTGTGCTTCCCACACATGGCAGCAACCAGAAAGGAAGTTTGAAGAATTGGCAGAACCACCCTGCCCACTCTGAAAACATCCTACTTGGTGGGGCCATTTGCAAGTGGGCCTGAGCACCACTAGAAAATTTTCAGAGTGGGTAGGAGCAGAGTGTTATTCCTGCTCCTTCCCCTGCTCATCCTGAAAATTTCCTAGTCTTGCTCAATTTTCCTAGAGTCAGGGTCAAGACTCAAATGAACCCCCCGCCCCAACCTCACTCCGTGGTAGCAACACCCCTGCATGTAGCGTGGCTTCTTTACATGTTTGAGGTGCTAATGAGGCTTCTCTGGGAAGGAACCGTCAATGCTGCACTCACTGGATCCCCTGACAATGCTGAAAACAAAAAAACTAGCAAACAGATATCCAATCTACAGAGAGCCTAAAGGGCATGTGACTTTCATCGAGCCCCAAATCCAATCACACGAGTCTGCCTCTATATTGTTAGAGCTTGTTTGCATGCATTAGAACCTGTATAAAAATATAAAAGTAGCTCAGAAACTATAAGTTGAATTTCAAAGAACATGGAACAAAGTTTAGACTGGGTATTAGGGAGGAAACCCAAATCTGATAAGGGTCTTTTGTTGATGGCTTCCGAAGTCTTTCACTAAAAGGAACCCATTGATGATTATTAACGGTCCAAGCAGTTATTATACGATTTCAAAAACAAATTTATTACCTTGGGCAGGGGGTCTTGCATCACTCTTTTGCAGCAGCTTCAGTTTTGCCACTTCAGCCACTAATGAACAAAATGTTTTTAGAGGTCAAGGAAACTTTACTGGCGTTGTTTTAATGAAAGCAGTAAAATAAACGACATCTTCCCCTTACCCTCAAAGAGCTGCTTTTTCTTTTTAAAGAAATGATTTAAAAAACAACCAAACCAAAAAACCCTGAACACACACATTTTGTAGGCTCCAAAGTAAACCCCCGCCCCCCCAAAACAAACAAACATATAACCCTCCCCCCAAGAATCAGGAACCCCAAAACTTTCCCTCTGTGGAGTAACAAGGTTGTGACAGGTCCCAATTATGGGCCTGTAGCAGGGTGAGCTAAAATGCCGCAGCTGAGCCTGCACCAGGCATCCCCCCGAATCGAATTGCCTGGCTCACTTAAAGGGCTTGAGAGCCCAGGTGAGGCTCGTAGAGCTAAGTGAGGCATGTGGTTGGTTGTAGACTGGTCAGGTGACCGGAAGCCCTGAGTGTTTAAGAACATAAGAAGTGGCATTTACTGGGTAAGACCAATGGACCATCTAGCCCAGTATTCTGTCTCCGACAGTGGCCAGCCTCGGTTGCCTGAGGGGAGTACACAGCAGGTTGCAATGGAGTAATCAATTTCCTGCCATCCTCCCCAAGCTCCCAACAAGCAAGGGCCTTGCTCCCTTGATCAGCCTAACCAGTAGCTCTTAATGGACCTGGCTTTCAAAAATTCATCCAGTCCCTTTTTGAAGACTGCTATGGTACTGGCCTGCATAACATCCTCCGGCAAGGAGTTCCACGAGTTTAGTGTACATTGGGTGAATGTACAATAAATAAGGTTGGTCTGGGAGCCTAGCTGGAGGGCTTACCAGGGAAAGGCAGAGCTCGAGTGCCTGCTTTGCAGCTTAGGAACCTGCCCAAGGGCGGCCCTGCCCCAAAGAGGGCTTCCCTAGGTGCTGGCAGGCAGGATGGCCAGGCCAGAGGCCCGGAAGATTTAGAGCTCAGGAGTGAACTTTCCCAGAGCTGTTGGGAATGCTCCTCCTGCTTGAGGACTGAGAAATTATGGGGTCGTGGTTGATGCTCTGGACACTGTATAACTTATGTTGGCGGTATGCACTGGAATAAAAGTCCTGTGGTGAGAACCCATGCGTGAGTGGAGTGTTTGGGGCTGGATCTGGCAAGGACTTGCACCCTGAGCAGGCTGACCTACTATGGGGTCCCTGAGTGGGCCAGAGGGTGGGGTCCCAGGTTAGGGGCTTACCCATGAAGGCAGGGCCACCCCCAGTTCCCAGCAGGCCTTTCCAGGAAGGACGTTTTAAGAGTAAGGCAGTGACGCCAGCACTCCAGCCCTGCCCACTCTGAAAGCTTCCTTCTTGGTGTGGTCCTTCACAAGAGGCCTGAGCACCACTAAGAAATTTTCAGAGTGGGTGGGGACAGAGTGCAGGCCCTGCTCCACCCTCTGCTCACTCTGAACATTTCCTAGCTGGGCTCAGGCTGCTCACAAAGGGCCTGTTCAGAGTCCAGGTTCTGGGCTTGAGTGAGCCCCCTCACTCCTTGGTAGCTATGCCCCTGAGCCCCTCTCTCAAACCGATGCTTAAACCCCACACCATCCATTTCTCCAATATTGTCCCCTACAAGAATGGCTTTGCAGCAAGGATGCCTGTCTACAACCAGTGGGTGCTACAGAAATGTCATCACCTAGGCTTGATATGGGCAGATCCAAGACAATTCTGGCTCTCATGATCTGTCCTGTAAAGTTGTTGTCTGGGTTAGTAACTGAAGTAAGAAGACAGTACTAAACAAAACCACTCTGCGTGTGAAAGTATCTTATAATACAGTTATGTGCATTCCTGCAAAATATCATTTGGATGCATGGAAATGAAATGGATAAAAGTTATTGTAAAGGAGTCATTGCTGAAGGTTCCTGCTTACTTAGCATTTTGGTTTTCTGCACTTCAGCTTTCAAGTTGCAGGAGGAATCCAAGACACCAAGAATATTTTCAAGCTCTCTATTGCCCTCTAAAGCCTGAAAGAAGTATTAAAAAGTAGGTTAATCTCATTTCCAAAGACCCTAAATGACACTATATAAAGCGGGCTAGTAAGTATTTTTGGTGCAACCACCTAAATTAACAAAATCGCCTGGTTTTTTTTTAAATTTATAAATCTCAAGCTGTTAACTAGGATTCCTAACTTTAACTTGAGTCCTAGAAAGACAATTCTGGCATATGTACCGATATGCACTAATAATGGAAAATATTAGTAAAGTAATAATAAAGTAATATTAATATGGTAATAGTAAAGTAATATTTGTAAAGAAAGATAATTTCGCACCACTTAGGTTTCTACTGCATATATTTTGTTCAGTTTTAATTGTAAACCTACAAAGTATATGATGAATTCTATGAACAAGAGTTTATATTACATATTTTTTAATAAAAGAACATAAAAAATAGACTAAAGAAAATAAACATAAAAGGGAAATAATATTCCAGCACGTAAGGGAAATAAATTGAAGACAGTGAATTATTTCTTAGGCTATTGCAGTATAGGAAAGAACTGTTTTGTGAATGTACGTAAAGCATGCATACCCCACAAAAATAATGGTTTACAATGTTGTGTAAGAGGCTATCAAATGTTGACTCATGAACAAACTGAGTGTTATCTCTTCACCCAAAGGAATACTTAACTTTCAAGTCTTTTCATATAGAAGCAGGAAGTAATAATTTACATTAACTCTCAAGACATTAATACTAGGTATCACCAACTGAAAATACTGCACTGCCTTCTGTATTTTAAATTCTATAATACTGTGCCATGGGAGCTTAAGCTAAGAATGGAATAAGAAACATACCCTGAATTTTTACTTTTGAAGGTGACCCTAGGAAAAAACCAGAAAGGCATTGTGGGCTACTATATTTATTTTGTCTCAGTGATTTCTGGATCAGATCTGTTCAGTTTAAAATATAGTCTTCCCCTTGAGTCTCAAACAATACTGGTCATAAGATGTTGCTTTCCACTTAAGTTCCGACACCTAAAGATACAGCCAGGTGAGTGACAGACCTGTAAGCTTGTTAAGTTCTGCCTCGTTTGTATAAACCTCTCCAGTGGATCTCTCTCAGCTTTAGATGTTGGCACCAACAACCTATGCAAAGAGATAAAAAAATCAGGAGTTAGAGAGAGGAGTGTCCAGAAAAAAAAATATGGATTTTTTTGAAATATCCAGTTTTTCTTTTTTCGGAGGCCTGGAAAAGGTGATAATATGAGGGGAAATTAAAAAGACTTATGGGGTAAAAATTAAAACTTACTGTCGGTTCTTAATATTGTCCTGTGTTATTTATTTTAACAATTTTAACCTCACTCCCATCCTGCCTCAGGCAGCTCAGGGTGGCTAACATATACAGTAAAATAACAGTATAAAATAGCTAAAATCATCACAAATATAAATACAGAAAATAATGGGGGAAGTAGAACAAAAAAACAGACCCTAACCCCACCCTTTACCCATCTCCCTCACTGAAAGCCTGGCGGAACAGCCAGGTCTTACACATTCGTCAAAAGGAGGAGCGGTCCGGAGCCACCTGGGCCTCTGATGGAAGGGAGTTCCACAGCCTCAGAGGGGCCACAGAGAACGCCCTCTCCATGGTTACCTCCAGAGCAACTTGGGGACTTCAAGAGGGGCGCTCTCGGTGGACCACAGGGGCCAATCCAGCATGCAGGGAGTGAGGTGGTCCCGCTGGTAGGTAGCGCCGAGACTTGAAGCGGGCCCGGAAGACTATAGGCAGCCAGTGCAGAGAACGGAGCACTGGTGTAGCGTGCTCTCGGCGACCAGTCCCCATAAGGAGATGGGCTGCTGCATTCTGCACCAGCTACAGCTTCCGAACCGTTATCGTGGGTAGGCCCACAGAGTGCGTTACAATAGTCCAGTCTCGAAGTGATGAAAACATGGATGATGGTGGCCTGGCTGGAGTCTGAGACATATGGCCGAAGGTCGCTGCAAAAGATGTAACTGGCGGAACGCGCTCCTTGCCACAGCCCCCACCTGGACATCCAGATGGAGCTGGGAACTGAGGAGCACTCCCAGACTACAAACCTGGGGGACCAGAGGGGGATGAACCCCATCAATGACTTGGGACACCACACCCACCACCTTACCCACCAACATCACCTCCGTCTTGTCGGGATTCAGCCTCAGTCGGCTCGCCCTCATCCAGTCCCCCACAGCCACCAGATAAAGTAAGCACCAAGACTGATGGGTCTGGGTCCACAGGAATATGTATATGGATGCTCTGTCTGGAGTTCTTTTTCTCTCCAGAAAAATGAATTCCTCCTATGCTTGCATTATAATCTCAGGTCTCTATTTATATGCTGTTTCTGAGCCATACAGAGATGGCCTTCCTTTTTGTTTACAGGTCAACAATATTGATGCTTTCTTTTTCAATCTATAGATTTTTCTCTTATTTTAGAGGGGGCAGGGTGCCTCAGGTCCAGGGGCTAAATGTAGCCCGTGGCTACTTTTTATTTGGCCCCTTCCCAGTTCCTAGATCTGGCCTCTGGATCCAGTTCCTAACCCCAAGCATTAAAAAAACCTGAACTCGGGGTAAAGGAGCAGTGATGAGGGCACGCACACAAGGAAAAGGAAAATTGGGTCCTTACCTGCTGAATTTTCCTTCTACGGAAGATCCTCCTGGATGGCCAGTCAGTAAAGTAGGGTAGATCCCCGCCACTACCAATAGGAGGCAGACACATCAAGTTTCTTTGGAGCCTGGCTAAGGGGATCTCACCCCTCTTCAGACTCCAGTTAGTTCTCAGCTCACACTGTCCACCGTGTTTTGGAGAGTACACCTTCTTTTCTTCCCCAGAATACTAACTCACAAGAACCTAGGAAGGAATGGTTAACGTTTCTAACCCCACTGGATAAAACTAAGAAATTTTCAAAATTCCAAATAGAAAACTAACTAGATCCATTCGGATGAACCTCAAGCACCTCAGAGTTACTCCTCACTCCGGGTGGGTCTGGCCATCCAGGAGGATCTCCCGTAGAAGGAAAATTCAGCAGGTAAGGACCCCATTTTCCTTTCTCCTGGGAGATCCTCCTGGATGGCCAGTCAGTAAAGTAGGGACGTACCATAGCAGTGTCCCAGAAAAAAACAACTCTGTGGGAGGGAAGGATGGGAGAATAACTCCCTGAGGTGCCCGTTACTAGCGCTCTCTATAATACAGCCTGTAGGATCCTTCTTCCGAAAGCAGCTTCCGCTGATTCTAGGAGAGGAAGCTTATAGTGCCTAGTAAATGAGCGTAGAGGCCCATGTAGCTGCTCTACAAATTTCCCCATAAGAAGCCAAATTCTTAAAGGCTTGAGAAGTGGCTGCCCCTCTAAGGGAATGAGCGAAGATTCCTTGAGGAGGGGTTTTTCCTCGTGCCTTGTAGGCCTCTATGATGCATAGAGATATCCATTTAGTGATATTTGATTTTGAAGCCTTTAGGCCCCTTCTCTGGACACCATAGTTAACAAATAGGGCTGAGGTCTTTCTGAAGGAAGACGAGCGTTCTATATAAATGGACAGGGCCCTAGTGACATCCAGAGTGAGAAGGGTTGGGACAAAAGGACGGGAGATTCACCTCCTGTTCCCTGTGAAAATGAGTATCCACTTTCAGGCACAAAGTGGGATCCAGTCTAAGATCACCGAAGAAGATTTGAACAAGCATAGGCTTGGGTCTATAGACAGAGTTCCTAGTTCCGAAACTCTACGAGCTGATGTAATTCCTATAAGGAAGGCCACTTTAAGAGAAAGGTAATAAAGAGAGACCTCCCTAAGGGGTTCAAAGGGAACCAAGGTTAGGGCTCTGAGAACTAGGTTCAGGTCCCAGGAGGGAAACCAGTGAACTACCGGAGGGGAAATAACTCTGGATGCTCTGAGGAACCTCATGATATGAGAATGTCTAGCGATACCATAACCCTTGGTGGTAGAAAATACGCTATTTAAGGCAGCCACCTGTCTTTGTAGAGTGTTGGGGTTTAGACCCCTATCTAAACCCTTCTGTAAAAACTTTAGTATTACCCTGGTAGAGGCTTTTGCCAGTCTGATTCCTCTTTCCCCGCACCACCTTGCAAAGAGGGCCCAGGTACTTTGTTATAGTCTCTTGGTAGCGGGACGCCTGGATTTCAGAAGAGCGTTCAGAACTTGGTGGGAATACCCTAACTTTTTTAAGGCCCCCCTTTCAAGAGCCACGCAGTTAGTTTAAAATTCCCTGGGTTGGCGTGGTTGATAGGCCTCTGTTGAAGCAGGTCTACTCTGTCTCGGAGGCTGAGCGGGGGATGTTCGGAAAGTTCCTGGATGTCTGCAAACCATGGGCGGCACGGCCAATACGGGGTTACTAGGATGACCTGTGCCCGATCTCTTTTGATTTTTGCTACTGTTCAGTGTATGAGTGGGAAGGGTGGAAAAGCGTAGAGTAGATCCTTGGGCCAATTCGCATTCAGTGTGTCGAATGCCACTGCCCGATGGTCTCGGAATCGAGTAATGAATTGAGGAGTTTTCGCGTTGTTCGGTGACGTGAAGAGGTCTATCTTCGGTTGGCCGAAGTGCCGAACTATCCTCTGGAATGCCGACTGATGAAGCGTCCATTCCCCTGGGTCGATTGTCTCGCGGCTCAACCAGTCGGCTTGTTTGTTGGTCACTCCCGCTATGTGGATAGCTCTGAGGGATTTCAGGTTGCCCCCTGCCCACCTGATCAGCGCCGAGGCCTGACGGTGCAGAGCTTCCAATCATGATCCCCCTTGGTGGTTGACGTAGGCCTTCGCCATGGTGCTGTCGGTATAGACGAGCATGTGTTTGCTCTTCAGAGTCGGTGCCAGCTTCTGGAGTGCTAGATATATCGCTCGAAGTTCCAACCAATTTTTATGGTTCTTTCGTTCCCATTCATGCCAGACTCCCTGTATGGACGAATTCTGTGAGTGTGCTCCCCATCCAGAGAGGCTCGCGTCTGTCGTCACCGGTGTTCTATCTGGGTCCGAGAGAGGGATCCCTTCTGTGAATCTCTGTCTCTTTGTCCACCACCGGAAGGATGATTTGATTGACTCCGGAACTGCAATGAGTGGGTTCGCTCCCTGCGTCAACCGGTCCTGCCATGGGCGCAGGAACCATTGGAGGGGTCTGGTGTGGAATCGGGCCCACTGCAATATCCCCAGACATGAGGTCATGCTGCCTAGAATCTTCAGTCTGGATGTGCATGTCGTTGCTACCCTGTTGATTAGCTCTAACAGGTCTAGCTGTCTTCTCTCTGTGAGGAATACTTTGAAGTTGAGGGTGTCCAGGATCATCCCGAGGTGTTCCAGTGATTGTGAAGGGTTGAGGTGGCTCTTCTCAAAGTTGATGAGGAACCCGTGTTGTTGCAGGTATTGGATGGTTCTTCAGACGTCTGTTAGAGCTTTGTCTCGAGAGGGCAACCGAATGAGAAGGTCGTCCAGATACGGATGTATCTTGATTCCCTCTTTTCTTAAATTTGCGATTAGTGGGATATGGATCTTTGTGAAAGTCCTGGGTGATGTGGCTAATCCGAAGGGCAGGGCTGCATACTGCCAGTGAGTTTGTGCGTATGCGAACCTGAGCCTCTTCCTGTGTGAAGGACGGATGGGTACGTGCAGATAAGCCTTTTTGAGGTTGAGTGACGTAAGCCACTCACCCTGTGTAATCGCCACTCTGATGGATTGGAGTGTCTTCTCTTGCTTAGCGTTTTGAGGTCGAGAACAGCCCTCAGTTTCCCCAACTTTTTGGGGACTAGGAAAAGAATTGAGTAAAGTCCTGTTCCCATTTTGTGGGATGGAACGGGTTTCTATTGCCCCGATGTCTCTGAGTCTGCGTACTTCCTTTATCATGGCCTGGTGTTTTTGAGCGTTGTTGGATATAGGAGAGGTGCAGAAGGATTGTCTTGGGAAGTGGGAGAACTCGATTGAGTACCCCCCTGTGACTGTTCTTAATACCCAGATATCCGAGGTGGCAGCTTCCCATTGGGCTGAGAACCGCCTGAGTCTTCCCCCCAGTTAGGGTTGAAGACGGGAGTCCCCCGAGTCATGCTTCTAGTTTAGGTTGTCTAGATCCTTGTGGCTGCTTGGATCTGTTTCCTGCTCCCTTCTGTTTGTTCCACCTGTTTCGGTATTTTTGCTGGTTGCCCCGATGCGGATAAAAGGGCGTCTTGAGTTTCCAGTAGACTGGTAGGTTGTGAAAGGACGAAAAAGTTTTTGGGAGGTTCCTTTGCAGTTCTGCTCTTGTATGCGGGCAGTGATGCACCGCTGTGGGGATGCAGACACCACATGCTGCCTAGAGTTTCACACACTAGGATCACACCATTCCTGAGAGCAACATTTGCCTTCATTCGTGTGACGCAGGAACTTACTGGCTTTTCTGCTGTTTTCACTATTTGTTATTATTTTTTGTGAGTTGAATAGAGCTGCTATGGGCTGACCCCAAGCCCCGTGTGTGCCCCGCGTGCACTCCCGGGGGCTGTGGAGATGCAAAAGTTCCGGCTAAGTGCCAGGAAAGTGCTGGAAATTGCTGTAAAAATGCCATAAAACTGTCGTAAAGCTGCCATAAAAGTCCTAAAAAGTGACAGAAAGCGACAAAATTGATGGTAAATGACAAAAAGTCACAGGTGCTGATATCGACATATGGCAGAAGCACAAAATCACCAAAGATTATTGAAGTACTGACGAACACCTGCAAGTGCTCCCGAAAGGTCGGTTTTTCTCCGCAGAACTGGAACACTTGCTCTCATCTCAGCCCTAGTGCCCCTTGAGAGGAAAAGGTTTCCCCGCACCCGTTTAGATGTACGACAACAGACAGAAAATACACTTACATACCTTAGAGTGTATCTTCATTTCTAAGTAAAGACTAATTCTGGGTACACTGTCATTGTTCAAAAAATAAATAAATTATACAAATATTATATAAATATATATGTTTATAAATTATATAAATATAATTTTTTATGTTCAGATAGTTTGCAAAATGAGAGAAACCCTGTAATTAACATAATTAAAGTAAACTCACACTTTAAATCACAGATTCTTTATTTGAAGAGGCAATCTGATCACCTAAGGGATAAAAATGGTCAACTGTTCATGTAAGAAAGATTTAAAACGGAATGTCCTCGAGTCATGTCCGTACAGAAATCAAGCATAGGCAAAAAGAGTAAACATTTGAAGATACAGAAGAAAGGATCACATTGTCAGCAACTGGTATTTATATTGAGCCGTATGGAAAAAAGAAAAGTTGCCATTATCACATTTCCACACAGCAACAGATGGTTACGCAGCAGACGAAATGCCAATGTCAGCGTATTGTATAATATATTTTCCCTTCAGAACATAAAGTGTATGGAAGTTCACATAAAATATTAGTGTGTAGATGTTTGTTTATAAATGTGCTTTATTGGCATATCACTAACTGATAGTCTTTTGAAAATTTTGCAGGTTTTTAAATTTATTTTTAAAACAATCACCACCAACACTATCCTGAATAACAGAACACACATATTTACATGTCAGAACAACTAGGCTTGCTCTTTTCAGCCTTCAGGTTATGCCTTCTTGGAAACAAGAATTGATGTGTTGGTTGGGGGAATTTACTGTACCACGGGAAGGATTTATTAGTGCAGAATAGGAGATGACAGACTGTTGTGAAAACATAAAAACATTTGTACAGATTTATATAAATAGTTTACAATTTATGCTTATGGCATTTTAGTTTAAATATCACATACTAAGATTCTGGGTATTTTCAGACGTGACGAGATCACAGTGAACCACGGTCAATACCCACATGGGGCCAAAGCGCCCTGAACGTCTGTTAGGTGGCCACCAGATGTTCACCACAGTCGATTCCCACACGGGGTCAATTTCAACCACGCTTCCGGGGCTCCCCGCCGGACAATCGCCGCAAGCGTGGTCAAAGAGATTCCCAGCGGGAAGCAACAAAAAGTAACGTCTGGCCGGCAACCACGGCCCGGAATCCCTGGTGGGATTCCGGGCCGTGGTCAAATCGGGCGGGTGGTGCGGCTGCACTGGCCGCGGCACCCGTCCATCTCCCCAGAGGGCGGACGGCAGGGGAGCGTGGGAGGGTGGGGCCGCACGTTGCGCAGCGCGGCCCCGTCCCGGAATCACCCAAATGATTCCCCGCCGGGATCACTCTGGCACGTCCAACAGATGTGCCGGCTGATCCCGGCGGGGAATCGGGGAGGGGGCGGGGCCGCGTGGCGTAACGTGCCCTATGCAGCCCTGCAACATGCATAAATGACCACCAAGGGTGGTTAAAGAGTGGTTAGTGTCATGTCTGTTTTCACCCTGTATTCCCAATCTTTGTCATTCATTTGTTATTATTATTATTATTATTATAAACATTTATATAGCACCAGTCGTGTGACCTGGTGCTGTACAGAACATAGAAATAGACGCGGTCCCTGCCTGTGGCTTACAATCTAAAAGACAAGGAGGGGGAGACAGGGAGAGGGGACAGTGGGAGAGACAGGGGAGAAGACAGACAAACATTCAAGCGGATGCGAAGACTCAGGTGCGTGTGCTTGGCTTGGTTACAGTCAGGTTGCAGCAGTGACTTCTACACAGATTTGTGACTTCTACACAGATTATAATGTAGGTTTAGGAACAAAGAATTTGTATTAATAAAACCCTATACATCCATACCCCCAAACCACACAGTTTTTAACGTTAAAAAGTTGTAACTATTCATGGTAGAAGCTTGAAATGCAGTAATCAAGTATAAGGTTATAACAGAGATGCATTAACTCAAAAATATCACTTGCGAGTCATGAGTGAGAACTGGCCACCTGTAAATAGAAAACTGCTGGTGACCCTGCTCCCTGTGGAACATTATGATGTTATAACACTCCATAAGGACAAGGGCATGAAAAAAGGGAATCTCCCACCTCTTTCTTAGCCACGCCTCTTTTGAAGTATGACATCACAACTTTCCAAAGTGGGCGGAACCAAATCAGAGAGCAGAGCCTCGCCCCTTTCCATCATGGCCCCGCTCTTTGTGAAACATTCTGGGGACGCCCCAGCACAAGTGGCTTTATGTGATTCATGAGCTGGCTTTGGACAAAATTTTCAAGGGTTGCTATAAGAGGGCAACATCCAGTTATGTAGAGGGCAACTCAGAGGCTAGTGATTTGAGGACTGTGACCTATCTGCCTCAAAGAGCTTACAATTTCTAAGAGCACAATAAGAGACTACTTTCAACAAAGAAATGCAGGAGCAGAGTGAGAGAGTGAGATGATTAAGGCAAGTGTAATAATTAGCAGCCACAGTACACCATCTATGAAGCCACTAAGCAAGAAACAAGTAGCACATGAAGGGAAAGTTTTAACAAACCAAACCACACATTTGAGATCAGAATCACGCCCTTTTTTATGGTGAGTGGTATCAAATCCACCTCTAGAATCTGGCGAGGCATTTTAAGATTAACTTTTTTAAACTGAGTTTTGAACTATACAAAATAAACAAAATCAATTATGGCACTGTGAAAACAAGAACTAGAAGTTTAGAAAGAGAATTTGTCTACAAAAATGGTTTGAAAAGACAAAACAAAAACCCTTCAAACATATTTTTTCAAGCACCTTGGCATTACGATATTATTTAATATTTCATCACTTTGAATTGAGGGGAATTAAGCTCCTTCATGCCTTGAAACAGGGTGTGTGAGCCACCCAGGTCAATTAGGATACTTTTGAAAATTTCATCCTACATTCTTTAAAACAAAATAAGGAATAATAGTTCTTATCTCTCTCCAGAATCAGAACATCTCTGGTATAACTGCACTTCATGCCCATTATGCTCTGAGTGCCATGGACAGGGGGGTGCTATATAAAAGTAACATTTATTATTATCTATAATTACATGACAGACTTACTTGTTATCCTCTCTTGTTTGACACTGCCCTCTTCTGGATCGTTTGATTGGTACGTCATTCTGTTCATTGCAGTCTCCTATAAAGTTAAAGAAATAAGGATACAGAAAAGGTAAAATGCATTGGGGTAGATTTCTACCCCAGGGCGTTTTTGTTCACAAAAAACCCAACGAAACAAGATGATTGAAGATATGCAACTTAATTTTCTTAAAATAGAAAGGAGAAAAAAAACAAACAGATGTCGGCATGTATCCCAAAAAAAGAAGCAATATAAGAATTACTAACCCAACAAAACACCACACTAACTTTGGGCTTTATAAACTTCCTTCTTTTAAATACATGGCACAACTTCAGGACTATACACTCACTAGATTTCGGCGTGGCTCTCTTGCAAAGGTTAAAAGACCGAAACACTTTAGATAGCTTTTAAAAAATGGTTTCAATATGTAACATATTAAAGAAAGGGAGTTTTAAGCAAGCAAGTCTTGGCGGGGGGACGAGGGGGGGGAGGGAACGGTCCATGGCAGCTGAGTGGCCACTCAGGTGGAGTTCCTGGGGAGGGATTCTAATGGGGGTGTGTGTGTGTGTCTCCTGTCTCTTATACACATCTAGATGTGTATTTCAGCACTACTCAGTATGTGGCCATGATTAGGTGCTGCGTGGCTAACAGGAATGTGCATCTCTTTGCTCCACTTTCAGATGGTTGCTCGAATAATGGTTACCGGGTTGCCATGCATGGTAGCATCTTGTTTAAAAACACCCAGAGATAAGCATCAGGAAAATATTGCTGTGACTCCAACCCTCGGTCCCAACATGTACAGGTAGGGATGTTATGCAAATACACCTGTACACTGAAAGGGAAGAAACTTAAATATTGATGAGGTCATATTTGCAGCACAAATATATGAAAAAGACATGCAACGTACAGTATATCTGTGTCTACAATTAGGACCCCAATTCTGTGATCATGGATGTTGCAAATTATTTATTTAATTTATTTATTCATTCAATTTATATCCTGCTCCTTCTGCGAACAGCTCGGAAATTATGTACTGGTACTCTTCTACACAAAGCTTACATGCCTTGTTCACATAAAATAGTAAACTTGGAGTAATTCTTTATCATGGTATTAGCCCTGGGACATTCACTCATCACATGGGCATCGCCAGAAACACTTTGTAGCAGTTACCGGGTGGGCTTTCTAAGCCACACTTTGACTGTCTATGCCAAGGGTGGGGAATCTTTTCCGTCCCAGAGGCCTCTTTGATAATTAGTATAGTCTCCAATGGGACATACAATTTGGGGGTGGGGGTGCTTAAGGGGTGTACTCAAGAAAAGGAGGGTCCAAATCATGGATTTGTGCCATGGATCTGTCCCCTATTCTTGTGTGCATGCATCCATCTCTGCTCCCTTACCTAGAGCTCAGTTTTTCAGTGGTCAGAGGTGGGACTGGATCTAGGGAGCAGATCCAGGAACTAGAAAAGGGGCAACAAGACGTATTGGTTTTTTGTATCTTGACAATACCAACAGGGGCCAGCCAGATACTACAGCGATGGATACCTTAGAAGTACATGTAAAAGTACATGTAAAAAGTAGTCAAGCTTAATACCCATAGCAGCTGAGTAAAGATGGGGAACAAATACCATGGCAATAGAAAACATTTCTTTAGAATAAATGGGTTGAAACCAGACAGGCAATCCGGATGAGAAAAAGGAAGAGAAGATGAATAAGCAAAAGTTAGCCTATGAAACTAAATGGATAGCTATTCTAGAAGCAATTGAGGGTTTTGAATTACAAAAGAATGACAAGACAATATTGTTTGACCGGTATTTGTAAAAATTTATGTCCAGCACAAATAGGGGGGGGGGGGAGGGGGAGGGAAAGGGTAGATAAAAAAAAATAAAAATGTTATAATAATGTATAAAGTATGAAACATTAGGGTT
Source organism: Sphenodon punctatus (assembly GCA_003113815.1). NCBI lineage: Eukaryota > Metazoa > Chordata > Lepidosauria > Sphenodontia > Sphenodontidae > Sphenodon > Sphenodon punctatus. The sequence continues at coordinate 22,957,169 of QEPC01013865.1, forward strand.
TTTGAAAATTGTAATATTAAGAAATAAGAGAAAGTTACACCAATTTAATAGAGTCACGGACCAAAGCTGTAACACAGGTCCAAATGCAAAGAAAGCACTTTTGAACCACTGTAACATGGTGTAAAAATGACGAAGTTAATTAATAAAAATATATTGGAAAAAGATGAGTTTTTTGTTAGTTCGTATACTCAGACAAGTTCATTCATTCCCATAATGTGACATGCTGACTGTTCTTTTAGGGTTGTAGTCAACTCTTAATGTGTGGTTTAAGAGGTGCATAGACACTCGTTCAGTGTCTGAGGTTGTTATAAATCCCATTGTGATACCACTTTCCACTGGTATCAGTGCAAATTTAAGAGCTTCCTTTCTTCTTACCAGCTTTTATGTAATGACACCTAGGTATTAATTCCACAGGACAAGTTCAGTTTTAATTTTAGTGTTATGCAAAGTGTTTTGAGATTCCTCAGCATGACAAGGTACTAAAAATTTTAAGTAGTTCCACTACAACAGTAAAAGCCTTAGCCCCACATGATTTCATTTTAAAATCAACGTATCTGAAGCAAAAATCAGTCATCAGCAGTTGGACAGAAATTACCATCAGCCCAGTGGTGTAGCAGGGCTGAACCCTGGATGTATTTAAATAAAATTAATTTCTTTAAAAATAAATCCCCCAAATATTTGCAGTCTATGAAGAGAAATTGCAGAAAGCATATTACCTTTTTTATTGTTTAGAATTTTTATTCAACAAATGGGCCATGCACTTTTGGGGTAGCTTGCCAATGCATAAATAAATTATCAGGCAGCCCAACCGAGCATGACAACAATCAAATCTTGACATTATAAATACATACTTTCCAATATTTTAGACGGAGGTGTTTAGAGTCTGTGAAATACAGTCTGATTTTACGTTGCCTTTGCAGGCACTGGGGTAGTTTGGCTAATTGTGGGCTTTACACAGCCACTAAGTTATTTTATAGAGAGTCCTGTTTACAGGAAGAGCAATATTTGGTGTGCTCTGGAATGGAGAACATTGGTATGTGAACTCTGGGTGCTTTGTAGAGTTTAAAAAGGGAAGTCTTTAAACAAATAAAATAATAATCACTTCTTTAACAAAATTGCCTCTTAGCAAAATCCTAACATATTTTAATTTTTGTAAGAAATCAATCAATCAGTTAATCAATCTTCAAAGGCTTAAAGTACAGTTTGACATCTCCAATGCAGCAACAAACCCTGGCCACCATTTTGTACCTATAGGAATGAAGAAAAAAGGAAGCTATTTCTTAATTACTGAATAATTATCCATCTAAATGTCATCTGTGAACATGTGATCAGTCTTTTTATGTGCAAAAAGAATGTTCCCTTATGTCCATATTTAATTTCAATATGGAAATATAGTCCACGTTCACCTTTCTCACTGACATTCCAACAGGCAGGCATTTCAGTCCTCAAGGCATTTTTTTTGCCTTGCAAGAAATAAGCCACTCCCCCTTTTTACCTTGCCCCCTTTTTAAAGAAATAAGGCATGCAAAATAAAGCTAGAGGTTGTGGGTACTTGCAGGAAACTATGTAAACCCTACCGTACACGCAGGACATACTCAGTGTCACTGACACAGTATGTGGCTGCTGCCAATGTGGATACAGAGGGTTGATCAGCATTAACCCCACTCAGGGAGGGAAGGAAGGGTAACTGGAAATGCTAGGATGGGCTAGGCTAAAATGGCAGGATAACAGAAACTGGACAAATAAAGAGGTGGTCACCAGACAGAGCCCACTGGGGGTAAGCAGACCACTGCAGGGTTGCTTTGGAAGTGTCCCAGAAAGAAGGTCATTGTCATGGACCATAGACCGGAGTCGTGGCAGGATTGGTACTGGGTAAGCTGGTGCAGGATCAGGGTCCGGAGAGTTGGTGCAGGATTGGAGTGCTGGGTTCAAGGGCCATGGTGGAGATCAACACACAGACCACAGGGGCAGGCATAGACGAAGCCAAATGGAAAGGATGAGGCAGAACCGGACGGACAAGAAGAAGCAGATGCAGGACAGGACAGACGAGATGAGGCAGACACAGGGAGCGGTCTGGATGGAACAGGCAGACAGGACTTGAATGGGGCAGAGTGGGCTCACAGGGCGGTCACATAAGGGGCTCATCCCACAGATGCTGGGATCCCACCCAAGCAGATGCTGAGCCGCAATCTCCAGGACCAAGGGCAGCCAGCCAGAGAGGCAGCCAGACTCCTAGGCAGGATTCCAAGGACCAGGTTCCAGGAGGGAGGGTCAGAAGGACCGGGCTCCAGCCAGCACAAAGCACCACACTAGGTCACAGGAGGGGTGGATGTAGAGCCAGACCCAGTGCATGGAAACAAGAGGGCAGAGACAAACAAAAAGCATACTGGGAAACAGGAAGTTGACTGACAATTCACTCAGCTTTCTGTGACTACTGGCTGGCCTTATAGACAGGCCAGAAGCTAACCAGGAAGCTGGGGGCATGGAGTGAGGCTAAGGATGGGTGTGGCTTGACCAGCACTGGAGGAGGTCATATAGCCCATACTGGGCCCTGGCCATCTGGAACTGGTGGTGCTGCAGAGCCAGTCACTACGCCCAGGGCCCAAAAGGTGCCGGTTCAAGCCCAGGTCCTTACAATCATCCACAGAGACTACCCTGTGGCCTGCCCAATGCTGCCATTGCTGAAGAGTAATGGGCTTGGAGCATCTCCTGTGTTGGGGAAACCTGCAAGAGAGCAGGATGTTGGCTCGGATACAGGGATACAGAGGAGCCTATCTGGATCCCTTCTCCTATTTGCAAGTTCCTACAAAGAACACAAGAAGGGAGCTGCTGCAAAGAAACCTTCTATGGAACTCCTGAGAGTGGGGAGGGCTGAACTCCAAGGATCCAGAGAGCCTTTTCCCACACTTTCCTGGCGATTCTGTGGAGTTAACAAGACAGATTACTGTCAAGGATGGAGGGATCTGGGAGATAGGTGGATATCAGCATCTTGGCTGAGAATGCAGCTAGGGTTGGGTTAGGAGTGGAATCAGAATTGGGACCAGGAGAAGAGAGGCAAGGGTCCAGGGCAGGAGGTCCCGAGCGGTGCTGGGAGCAAGACCAAGGCTGGGATGAGAACAGGAAGTGTGCTCCTGCCCAGTTTCCAGTTCCCCATGGGTGGACTTATATCTGGGCAGGAACCAATCAGGAAACTGGTTGGGAATGACCGCCTGAAATCAGGGCAGGATTCGGGCCGAGCCAAGGAGTGGTGGTGGTGGTGTTCTGCCGAGCCGGCTACTGCCTGAAAATCTGAGGATGCTGGTTCAAGGCCTGGTTGCTGATAATCCCATCCCTCTAAATAAGCTGGAAAATTACCCTTTTAGGAACAGAAAAGAGCAAGAGGACCCAGACCTAGCTTTGAGAAAAAAATAACTCCTTGGAAGCCAGGTCTGAGGAGGAGAAGGTGGTGGTGAATAACAGGACTCTGGTGGTAGAATCCAACAAAGGAGGTCTGTGAAATAGGTTTGCGTTGATCACTGAAGCTGTTAAAATAGTGGGACTGATCTTTTTATGCTCCCCCTCCCCTCAAACCCTTCAATGTCGGTGAGGAGAGAAAGGCGTAAGGTACCCAAGACATGGAGATATTACTCTGCCATCTTGGGATCCAGGTATGAGTTTCTAAGTGCCTGGAAACTCACGAGCTGCCCTTTCACTTGAAGAGGTTAACTGAACCAGTCCTGAACTACAGGAGGTGACTCTTAGGTTGAAGACCTCCCTGTAAACGTGTTTTCTCACACGAAGGTACTCCCTGGCTCCCCTACTCAGTTTAGAGACTGATGGCTTCATTTTTTTCTTTGGTTTGATGTGGAATTTATGATTAGGACTTTAATAGTGGAGGGGGTATGGTTGGGAGTAGCTGATTCTTGGGTTATATTTTGTTTTTGGATTTAGGTATGCAGGGGGTTTCTTGCCATCGAGTTCCCGCTGTGGGGCGGTTTTGTGAAGGGGGGGGGAAGATGGGGTGAGGAAAGAGAGAGGGGTATTACGAGGAAGGGGTGTAGTGGAGAGGAGACAGCCGGTAGTGCCATCTCGTAATTTAGTTGTTGATAGGAGTCGGGGGGGTTCGAGGAGAGGAATGTTAAGTTGTGAAGGAAGTGATGTGAGGGGGGAAGCGTTGTCTTGTAACTGTACGGTCGGGGGTTGTAGTGGAGGTTGGGGATGTCTGTCACCTTCGTATGATCTCTGATTTAAAGTTGGTGGAACCACCTCCCCCTGGTGAGAGAAGGGTGGAGGTGGTAAGGTTTTCCCTGGTGGCAGCAGGGGAAGGAGTGACAGCTTGTGGGACTTATCCCGTTATTATGGAGGAGATGACAGATTGGGATGTTAGCTAAGTAAGGGGGGGGGGGATTTTTGATTTCTATTGTGATTACCTGTAATTTTTTGAATGTTTGGAAAGTTAAATTGTATATTATGTTAGATTGTTGTTTTTCTGGGTCCCCTGTGTGGAAAACAACCAGCATTGTATATTTCTTTTGTTGTAATCCGCCTTGAGTCCGTTGGAGAGAGCGCGGGGTATAAATTAAATGGAAATGGAATGTGCAATGTTTTGTATTCCAGAGGAAAGCGTCCCTTGCATAGGCCATGACCTTCAACCCCAAGCTACTGATAGTCCAAGAAGAAATCGCCTTTTCTTCCCCAATCCATGGTATTCTGGAGCTCCCCAGATGCTTGGGGAAAAGATGGTATTTCAACAGAAAGGCACCAATTGAAACGGATTCTAGTAAGGGAGAAGGACAATTGAGTAAGTCCAATTGAGAGACAAGGAAGTTTCTGGACACGGAAATCCCACGACTGGATTGGCTACCATCTTTCTTTTTGATAGAGGAAGAGGACTGAACCATACAATCAAACTTGTGTAGGCATAGGGTACTACATAAAAGAGGGCTCAAATCACAGTACTTGTGTTTTTATCATATTTGAATCAGTAGCCATTAGCTAAAGGCACAAGTATGTAGACTTGTATGCACAACAGGAAGTTCACCCTTCTGAAACTATGATTCCAGGTTCAGACAACTATGCTGATAACTATGGTACATTACATTGACATTTAATTAGCGTAACCATAACTAAACACACAGGTTTGATGAATATGTTTTGTTCTGGAAAACAAATTAATCGAACCCATGAAGTACTGTAAAGGAGAACCAAAGGAATAATAATAAGCTGTACTTCTACAGTACCTTAGATCCAAGGATATCAAAACATTTTTCAAATGTTTACAAATACTGAACATTTACATAAAACAGGTAGCTATTATGCCCATTTTACAGACAGATCCATGACATGCAGGAAAGTTTAAATGACTTGTTCAAGGACAGAAGCAAAGGTGTAAAAGCAGTTCATAAGACACCGGTCCAATTCCCTGCTCTAACCAGTAGGTTGCATTGACCCCTTTGCCCCCAAATGACAAACATTCTGGAGCTCCCCAGATGCCTGAGAAAAGATGGCATTTCAACAGAAAGGCATAAACTGCAACTGATTCCAATAAGGGAGAAGGACAACTGAGAAAATCGAATTGCTAAACCAGGATGTTTCTGGACACTCCCCACTCCCTATGCACCTTACTTTTTTAATTTACAAAAGTGATTGGCAGTAGTATCTTCAACCCCTGTAAATGATAAATGGGAGTCGTTAAGAAGGAATGCAAAACTGGTATAATTTTAGTTGCATCCATGTCAGTGGAAAATTTGTTCCAGAATAAAACAATAATTTACCTTCTTGGCAGTAAACATAAGAAAGCAAAGCCTGCTATGGATATTCACCATAACCCGCCCCCCCCACACACACACACACTTACATTTTTGTAAGAGAAGCTCTCAAAAAGAAAAAGAAAAAGAAAAAAAGTTGAGTCTCTGCATAAAGACCTAAATTCCTTAAGAGAAAAAAAAGAAACTAGATATACCACACGAGACATAAATTACTAAATTAAGGACCTGATTTAGCCAATATCCAGAAAAATTTTGCAGTAAGTAAAAGAGAATGTTCAACTAACCGTTTGATAGAGCATTTCTGAGCCCTCGTACATTATGACTCGTGGGAGATGGTAAGGGGCTGATCTGGCGTGTTCCTGTTGTTGGCGAATATGAGCGCAGACATTCCTTTTTGGTCTTCTGAGGGGTTGCTTCAGGTGACTAAACAAAGGGGGGGGGGAATAAAAGCTGAATAGATGACAGCACATGGGGAAAGGGACATTCTCATGCCTCCCTCCAACTTTCAGTTAATACTCCCTACCAAAGCCGCCTTTCCCTGAAGGAACAGACTACGCAGTTCTCCTAAAGCCAATCAGTACCAGTCTTAAACTGACCAAATATAAAAATCTTACACAAAGAATTACGGGCCTCATTTCCAATAATGCCCAAGAGTGCGAAGAGAAAGTAAGATTGTCATGTTGGTCCCTAATATAGGCAACAGACACAAAATAGTACAGCAATATCTTTTATTGGACCAACGACAGTTGGTAGAAGTATGCAAGCTTGCAGACCTCACAGGGTCCTTCGTCAGGCAAGTCAGGAACACATAGATATGAAGACTCCAAAACACTGGACAGGCAACCAATATTTGCATGTGGAAATTAAGCCAATAAGTAGCTGTGCAATCTTCATACACAAACTTGACTCTCAGGACAAACAGAGATGTAGACACCTAAGTTATGATGTCACAATGAGAACCTTCTTTTGAATAATTAGGCTTGAAAGTTAAATATTAGCTTTAGTTTTTAACAAATATTGAAAGATATACTGTACTCTGATAGCTATACTTACACTTTCTTCTCTAACCATGATCTGTTACATTTCTAAGCTGTTATTCTACTATAAATTCCATAGATTTTTACATGTTTCTATTAAGCGTATGTTTTACCAGGAAACCCAACTCAACATTAAAGGTATACATATATGTTTGGGCTGTTGTGGCACCGCCAGATGTTGACGTGGGGTATCCTGTGTTGTGTTGGTGGCTAGCCCAGGCTCTAACTTCAGAAAGCCTCCGAGGTCAGAGTCCAGGCTAGGGTCTCCCAAAGCGGGCCACTTCAGGGCTATACATTTGTTCCTGGGTTGGTCTGCTGGGTCTGCCATGACAGGTTGCCATGGCTGGCCATCACTGGCTGCTGTAGCTGCCTGTCACAGTAGGGAACGGGATGCTGGGAGCAGCGCAGGGACATCCGGCTGCACATTCCTTGTCCTCACTGCTCCAGGCTGTGCAGCTGGTGACCCGCTGGGCACATGTTTGTTTTGCGCCCTGGCCCGGCATGCACCACGTCCACCTGCGGGACATGGCAGCCCGGCATCACTTCTGCTTTTACCCTAAGGCTGCAGAATTAAATTCAAACCAAAATTCCAGCCCAACTTTAGCGTTTCAGTATCATTGCTAGTCGCTTTCTCTGTGCTGTCTAGCAAAAGAGAAGCTAATAAGACAGGTTGCAGTTCTCTAGTGAATCTTTTTGCAAGTTGCTAAACACTGCAGCTCTAAAGAGATTAGGGGCGCTTTTAGACGATCCCGCTGACAAGCGGGATCGTTCAGAGACAGGATCGGGCACCCGCCTTTCTCTCTACGCCGGGTCTGATGCTCAGAAGAGCATCAGACCCGGCGTAGCGACTCAGTGCGCATCCGCACCC